>JANAVB010025196.1:74209372-74244372 GCA_029216955.1 Iris pallida | reverse complement strand
GTGCAATCAACAACAGAGTGTTCAACACTCGAGACTTGGCAAAAAAATACTATAATGCCAAGAATCGAAGTATTCAATGCTCTGGACAAACTCAGCGAGGCTTACAAACGAAGAAGGTTAAACTGGAAGAAAACAACACTGTTTTCCAAAGCATGTGCCCAGAGTTATGCGCCCAAGGCAGTATGTGGGCGCATAACTCCGGCCAGAGGACTTCTGTCTTCGACAGGTTATGCACCCAGGGCCTGTGTCTAGAGCTAAGCGCCTAGGCTCTGATGACCTAGAGCTATGCACCCTGGGCCATGCTCCTAGAGCTATGCTCCCCGGCTCTGATGACCTAGAGCTATGCGCCCAGGGCCATGCGCCTAGAGCTATGCGCCCAGGCTCTGATGACCCGTTCTATGCACCCACTTCCAAGAGGGCCGGGTATGCTGTCAGGACTTCAGGAAAGCACGCACCCAAGGGCGTGCTCTAAGGTCCATACGCCTACAGCAAAATGACATGCCCCAACGCGTATAACACGGGGCTGTCTTTAAGGTCATCACAGAACTTAGGTGTGGATGTTGCCCCTGCACATGAACTAAGTCCGGATGCGCCAACTTTCCTTATAAACCGATATGCAAAGCTCGACGATGCATGTGACATGGGTTTTAAGGCAAAACTCCCTTCCGCCGATTTACGCGACATAATAAATCATAAGCATAAAGTGAGGGTAGATACTGCAATTCATGGCGTACATCCGTGCACCAGTATTGTCATCAACTGTTGCTGCTCCAAAACAACGAAGGTGCCTTCGAGGCAGTCCGTGTTTCGACGATTGCAGCACTCTGATGATGAAAAGCCGCTATGTGTTTCATCCAACATGGCTTCATGGGGTCCTCCTTACTGGAGCCCCAATCGAAGAAGGTGGACCACTAACCCAACTTTTTCTCTCAGTTCTACAAACAGCAGAAGAATTCTGCCAACAAACAGCCAACGAGCTGTTACATCTGAAGGAGTCTATATGGGTACTCGGTCAAGGATGAGATTCCTTATACATGACGAGGACTCTCAAGCTGGGGGTGATGTTCCCTCAGCTGGGGGTAGTATTCCCTTAGAATCTGAAACAGACGACCTTCATACCGGGGATAGCCTTCCAGATGATGATGATCTCTTTGAGTCTGATGGTGACTATCTGCCTCCCCTGCCTAAAGATGAGGGCCTTGTCAACTCAGAGACAAACAATATTAGTACTAGTTGTACTGTCTCCTCTCGCATGCTACCTTCGTACATGGCGGATGGAGAGAGAGACCTGAAAAGCCAGTGATCAGACCAACAAGCGACTAGAGAGTCTTGAAACGGCATTTGCCAAGATCACTGATATGTTTACCATCATTATGGCGGTCCAAACTTCTGGGGCTATTCCTCCATCTCAACCGAACGTCTCAGCACATGCTAGTCCGGCTCATAGCAACAACCCTCCTTCACTACAAAAGAGTATCATTTCGTTGTGCCTCATCTAAATCCCGTAAATGCTGGGGGTGATCCTTCGCCAATGACACTTGACAACCGTACAGCAGCGATTTCTAAACATCTGCTTAATCAGCAGGATGCAATTGATTCTCTTATTACCCATCTCGATACCATCTTACACAAAGATGAGCTTCAGAAGATGGGGATTTCTTAACCTTATCCTCCTGAATGGAAGAATGTTACTTGCCCTCCTAACTACAAGCCACTGATGCTAAATTTGTTTGACGAGATAACTTCTCCTCGCCAACACATGACATACTTTAACATGCAGATTCTGCACTTACCAAGGGACGATCCATTCTTGTCAAAGCTATTTATCAGCTCCTTGTAGGGGGTAGCTTTTGAATGGTTATGCAGTCTGCCTGACGGTTGCATTAATTTCTTTAAAGATTTGGAGAGGTTATTCCTCAACAGGTTTTATGATAGTGGCTGCATGTTAGTATGTCCACCCTCATAGAGACCAAGCAAAGGAGGAGCGAGTCTGTTATTGCTTTTACCGATCGCTTCAGACGACTAGCATTGAAGATGCCCTTCGATATACCAGACTCAGAGCTTATGGATACTTGTCGACATAGCTTTCTTTCTACAGTGAAGTTCTGTCTGTGTATACATAAGTATGATACATGGCCTACTTTCATCGGGGCTGCTGATGCTGCTGAGAATGATGTCCCTAATCTGAAATTACTAGGGTTGAAGACACCCAAATCTGAAGACAAAAGCAAGCACCCCCAAACTATCCCTATATGTGGGGGTAAAGGGAAAGAAGTCTTGAAGGTCGATATTTCCAAGGGAGCTTCCAATTCTCAGGACGCTCCTGACAAACCCAAGGAGACTTTCTCCTTTGACGAAGATAATGTTATTACTATTTTCATACATTGATGAAGGGTAATAAACTGACATTACCTCCACCACGGCGTCCTGCGGAGGCAAACCAACTCAACGATCCCAAGTACGGTCTTTATTATTAGTACGTGTACCATTCTACCAAGGATTGCTTCGTCCTGAAGAAGAAGATACAACACCTTATCGACAACCAAGTTATCAACCTCGAGGCTGAAGAGAAGGTCGTATCTTCTAACATGATCTCTCTTCAATTTGGTGACTTTTCTCCTACAGAAGTCCCAGATGGTGTAATCCCGATCCCCAGTACGGTAATGGAAGTTGTTAATCTACCGCCAGCTCGTGACTCAACATCAACGTTGGTGTCGGTCATGACAGAATGTGGTGAGATCATGTGGGTCCATCCAGATCTTATACAAGAAATGATATAGGGGGTGGCGTCTTTCAAAGCAAAGAGGGGCAAGAAATACAAATCATGCCATATGGTGTCTTCTCCCATTTACGAAGTTCTATCTAGCGAGACGCGATCTGAAAAGACTTACCTACGGACTTATGACCCCACACAAGAAGACACGGTGCCTTCTCAAGCTCCTTCTCAAGCTCCTGCAGCCCCCCACAAGTTCAGAAGCTGGTCCATCTAAGTCCTCAACTACCGACAAAGCTAAGTAGAAGGAGACACGATTTGACAAGTCTTTGAAGGCACCAACTCCCGAAGGCATGGATCGGCCTTACAACTTTGATATACTGGCACAGTTGGCCAATACACCCGCCAGGTTGTCATTATTCGATCTACTGTGACTCTTCAAAGAGAGTATAAAGCTTTAAGTGAGGCATTACTACATGCCGACTCTTATCTCGCTGAAGTCAAAGCTTCCGCTGAAGATCCCGTCTCCTGTCCTCACTGTAATAGCACTATGGAAGTGGTGCCCAACATCA
The DNA here is from genome assembly GCA_029216955.1 of Iris pallida. Lineage (NCBI taxonomy): Eukaryota > Viridiplantae > Streptophyta > Magnoliopsida > Asparagales > Iridaceae > Iris > Iris pallida. The sequence goes on along the minus strand of JANAVB010025196.1, from coordinate 74,241,087 downwards.
CCTTTTCATAAAAGGACATGCTACTAAAAAATAATCGTCATAATAGACCTCTGTACTATACAGGATATATCGGGGCGATTAATGTGGATCAGATGCATATCGATCCAGGTTCCTCCCTCAGCATCATCCCTCAAAATTTACTCTAAATTCTAGGGATCCCTCTGCACAAGCTGTCTGCAACCAATACAACTATCATGGCTTTCAATGCTGGAAGAAGCCATATACTGGGCAAGATCCGTCTCAAGTGCCAGATTGGTGATCTCCGAACAGAGGTTTCTTGCTATGTAATCGATGCTAATGTATCCTACAACATATTGTTGGAACGTCCGTGGATACACGAGAACATGATCATTCCTTCTACCCTTCACCAGTGCTTCAAGTACGTCAACGGTGATGGCATCATGAAGACGGAGTTTGCCGATGTCGTTCCTTTTAAGGGTATTCAAGCCTACTATGGAGATTCGGTACTTTATCAATCTCAACCTCCCAAGGATGACGACAATGAAGCTGACGATGAAGCTGAAGTTAATTCATCTGCCAGTGACGGTCCCCTGGTTATCCGAGTCAAAGGACGTACTACTCCAAAAGTACTCCAAAGCCTCTTACAATCTGGGTCAAAAAGAAGAATCCTGATATCGTCAAACCATTGACCATTACTATCCACAAAATAACTCGGGTGGAACCTACTGAAGTCCGTCCTCCCATTCCTGATGAGTTACCCTACGTGGTGAACTTGACCAAGTTCGTGGCTCATGTTTCGGACAATGATCCCCTCAATGAGTATATCAATACTCAAAATAATGTACCTTTAGTGGATGATGTTATTCCTGAAGAAGAACTTGCATATTTTCTAAGTAAAGGTTTATCTTTGAACTACTCTGATGTCTAGCAATCTGTAAACCAGTACATAGATACGTTGTACGCCCTAGATCATGGCATAAGACCACATCTCTGCATGCCGGTCACGACGCTTCGTCTACGGAAAAAGTCTGGCCAAAAGATATCCTCTACTTCATCGTTCCAGCTAGAAAGAAGGGCGAAGAATTGATCATCTTCGGTTGGATAATTGGCGAAAGAAAGCTCGTTATGAACTTTACTACTTCCAATTGTAACACTGAAGCTGACTATGATTCTGGAAAAAAAAATGTAACTTTATCAATATTGTTGGCTGGCCAAGAATATCATCCAAAACATGGAATATGATATAAAAAACGACAATGGACTAAACTACGGTCAAGGGCGACGATTACCAATACATCACTTTGCTTCTTCCGGCAAACCCGAGAACTATTATCAACAAAACGGTGTTGCTTTGGGTTATGTTACTCCTCCAATAACTCCTGATGGATCAGACATCGAAGTGGATCGTTGTTCTCATTCTTCTGATTCCTGCCTCTAGGATTCAGACTCCAGCTTTGGAGACATGTTCAAAGCAACTTTGTCCGTCAACATGGTGTTAGTTGACCAAATTGCAAAAGATGTTCAATCAATCGAGCTCGAACAATAGGCTCAAAAAATAGACATCAGGTGGAAGTTACGTTTCGAACAACGTGAACCAGCTACTGAAGACGAAGTCGTCCAAGTTAATTTGGGAGATGAATCATCTCTTAAACCAATCTTTATCAGAAAAAGTCTGTTTGGTGAAGAACGACAATCTCTTATACACCTTATAAGAGAATATATTGACGTCATTACATGGATCTATAAAGACATGCCAGGCGTAGACCCTAAAGTTGCTATGCACCGCCTAAATATCTCGTCTAAAGCTAAGCCAGTGAAGCAGCACCAACGACGGTTCCAACCACATATCATGGAGGCCACCGAGAGTAAAGTCAAGAAGCTTATTTCAAGTGGGTTCATTCGCGAAGAACAATACCCTGACTGGGTCGCTAACATTGTTCTAGTCATGAAAAAGAATGGTAAAGTTAGAGTCTGTATGATTACAGTGATTTGAACTCTATATGCCTAAAAGATGAGTTCTCTCTACCGATCACCGACGTAATGATCGACAATACTTGCGGCTTCGAGCGAATGTCCTTTATGGATGGGTTCTCAGGCTACAACCAGATCAAGATGTTCTCCGATGATAAAAAACACATATCTTTTCGAACACCGTTGGGGGTATACTGCTATGCGGTGATGCCCTTTGGATTAAAAAATACAGGAGAGACATATCAGCGAGCTATGAACATAATTTTTTGCGATCATTTGCGCAAAATAGTAGAATTCTATGTAGATGATATTGCGGTTAAAAGTAACCTCAAGGGCAACCACCTCCAAGATTTGAGAACGGTGTTCGAACTAATGCGTACACACCAACTCAAGATGAATCCAACCAAGTCTTTTTTGGGAGTCTCCAGCGGCAAGTTCTTTGGTTTTGTTATCACTTTAAAGGGTATACATCTTGACCCGAAGAAAGTGAAAGCTATCCTCGATATGTGTCCTCCAAGAAATCTTAAAGATCTATGCGGACTTCAAGGAAGGCTAGCCTACATCAGACGATTTATTTCAAATCTTTCTGGAAGGTGTCAACCGTTTACTCAGCTCATGAAGAAAGGAGTATCTTTCGTCTGGACTGAACAATGTCAACGCAAATTTGATGACATCAAGAAGTATCTCACAAGCCCCCCAGTATTGGTGGCTCCGATAATTGAAAAGCCTTTCTTGTTATATGTCTGCGCTATGGATCATTCCCTTGGTGCCCTATTAGCTCAGAAGAATGAAGGCGGCCATAAACATGCAATCTACTACCTCAGCCGCACGATGGTGGGTGCCGAGCACAGATACACACCTGTGAAAAAGGAATGTCTCGTACTGGTACTTGTTATCCAGAAGACACATCACTATGTGCCTGGGCAGACTATCCATATCATATCTAAAGTCAATCCTCTCAGAAAACCTATGACTAAACCGGGTTCTCTTTATTCCCGTTTAGCTACATGGGCAATGCTGTTGACTCCATACGATATGCTGTTCGTACCTCAAAAGGCAGTAAAAGGATAAGTATTAGCTAATTTCTAGCAGCTCATCCGGTGCCAGGATCTTCCAAACTCTATGATGAAATCCCAGATGAAGTGGTTGAGTCTAACACCACAATTGAGAAAATCTCCATTTGGCAAATGTTCTTTGACGGTGCATCAAGAACAGGACCTAAAGGAAATATTATGGCTGGAGTAGGCATCGTGCATGTGTCATCCGACCATCTGGTTATACACCGTGTATATTCTCTCGTAGAACCTTGCACCAACAACGTGGCCGAATATAACGCTCTACTGATCGGCCTTCAATTGGCAAAACTGGGAGTTGACTATCTAGAAGCTTACAACAATTCTAAGATAATAGTTAGTCAGGTCCGAGGGCATTATGAAGTTCGTCACAAAGATCTCATCCCATATCACAAAGCGACAATCGAATTGGCTTCTACCTTCGCTGGATTCTTTATCGAGCACGTGCCTCGATTACAGAATATAGAAGCAGATGCTTTAGCCAGTCTTGATGCTTCCTTGACCGTCCCTATTAATACTCAGCATTCGATCACTGTGTATGGTCGAGAGTTATTCTGTGTGAAAGATGCCTTGTATATTCATTACAGTTACACAACAGAAACAAATATCGATGTTAAAGACTGGAGATTTCCTTTCATAGACTACGCTGTCTACGGAATCCTTACTGAGGACCCAAAGAAAGCAGTGTCTGTCCAAAGGCGATCTCTCAGATTTTACTATGATATAACTACAAAAATACTGTACCGACGTTCTTACGATGGGCTACTATTATGATGTTTATCAGACACAGAAGCCAAACATGCACTATGTGAGGCTCATGACAGAATTTATGGTGCACACCAACCAGGCCCCAAATTACAAGATTGCCTCCGATGAATGGGTTATTATTGGCCCACGATGATAGCAGATATTGTTGAACATGCAGAGAATTATATGGCTTGTTAGTTCTACGCCGATTTTATTCATCAACCTTCAAAGTTTCTATACCCAACAACAATATTTTGGCCTTTTGAGGCCTGGGTATGGACGTCATCGACCCAATCAGCCTGCCATCCTTCAGAGGACATCGGTTTATCTTAGCTATAATCGATTACTTCTCCAAATAGGCGAAAGCTATGCCATTTATTGAAGTAAAGACGTCGAATGTGATCAGTTTTGTCAAACATCACGTCATCTACCGCTTCGGCCTACCTCGTAGGATCATCCATGATAATGGTCCACAATTTGTGAGCCATGCATTTTATTAGTTCTGCGATAAAAATCAAATTCAGAATGTAGCCTCTACCGCTTACAATCCAACAGCTAATGGATACCAGAAACCTTCAATAAGACTATCATCAAACTTCTCAAGGAGTTCGTGTCTTCAAACAAGCACAATTAGAATGAAAAGCTCGGTGAATGTCTCTGGGCCTATCGTACAACGGTCCGGACTCCAACAGGCAGTACGCCATTCTTTCTAGTTTATGGGAGTGAAGCAGTTCTTCTCCTAGAAATTCAGATTCTCTATCTTCGAGTAGCCTTAGCCAGTGAGTTGACTGTCGAAGAAAGTTATCGTCTGCGACTACAAGAGATGGAAGCGCTAGACAAAAAAAAAATGCTTATTAGCTCAACAACGTATTGAGCTATACCAAGCACGCCTTTCTAGAGCCTTTAACAAAAAGGTGAAGGAAAGAATCTTCCAAGTTGGTGATCTAGTCTTAGCTGTGAGAAGACCAATGGTCATGACGTACAAGATAAATGACAAATTCTAGCCTAAATGGGAAGGTTCTTTCGTTATAGAATCAATGTATTCTAATGGTACGTATCGACTAACCAAGCCAGATGGTGACTTGCTCATGATTCCGATCAACGACAAGTTCCTGAAGAAATATTATGTGTAACTTTCATGTACAACGTTCACATATACCCTGTTTTAATCATGTAAATGTACAGTACAATGTTTATGTGATTCAAAAAATCATCTAACTATTATCCGTATTTCAAGAGTCTTGGATACGCCATGGATAATAGGTCCTCTAAAAAAAGATTTTCCAGTAGAATTGTCTTCGTTTTGGACTCTGTCCCAAACTTGGTCTTACGAAAATAGTCACGTTCATATTACTTCTGAACTGTTTTTCGATAATTATTTACCCAGTGAGATAATTAAGGAATGTTTTACCACGTCCATATAACCTCTGAGCAAAATATTCGTCAAAGATAATTACGTCCATATTACCTCTGAATTATCCACTCCTACCTAATGTTATATATCCGTCCACGTCCATATTACCTCTGGTTAGATATAGAACATCCTCTGCTACAGCATCCTCATTTCCTCTACTAGCAATTTCTTTCAACTTATTACCTATGTTCGAGAATCTTGAACATAATACATGTAATAAGTCCACATCAAATTTTCCAGCGAAATACCTACCGAAAATATCCTTTCGTCAAAGATAATTACGTCCATATGACCTCTGAATTATTTACTGACTCATATTTAAATGTTATATACCCGTCCACGTCCATATTAAATTTGGTCGAGGTATAAAACATTCTCCGCTATTACGTCCATATTACCTCTATTAGCAGCTTCTTTCAACTTATTATCTATATTCAAGAACCTTGAATAAAAATGGGTAATGAGTCCACATCCAATTCTCCAGCGGAATAACCACCAGAAATATCCTTACTACGTCCACATTACCTCCAGTTCTGATATTTCACAAACTTTATGTTGACCCAAATCACAGTCAACCAAATATTTGCAAATTGACAATATGATACTTGTCATAATTTAATATGACACATCAAGCCAAATTAGCCCAAAACAAACCTTTATCCCCAAAACAAACCTTTATCCCCAAAACAAACCCAAAAGTTCCACCAAGCCAAACTAGTCCACAAAAGCCCATTTGAACATTCTGTCCTATGGAGACAGAGTTCGGGTCGAACTCTGTCCCCTAAATTATAGGACCCTAATTTTTAGGGTTTGTTGTATGCTAGTTGTCCAACGGCTAAAAATTTGAATTCTTGACACAGAATTCTGGCCAAATTCTGCCTATCCCAACTAGTTTAAATAGGTCTTGAATTCTCTCATTTTTAATTATCCAATTATCTCTTCTTCTATTCTCTATAAGCCTCATACAAGCCTTAACATTCTCATCTACTAGCCACAAGCTTCCTAAGCCTAACAGTGCACAGTGCTATTCAGTTAGGAGTTTGTGCAAGAGTCAAGAAAGTTGCTTGAAAAATTCCAAGCATCGCCATAGCGATCTTTGTAAGAAGTTGACGTGCTATTCTGAAGAAAAGGAATGGGGTGTAACTACTATTTCACAAATAGTGGATTTAATCCTGAGCTCAGGCTTGGACTAGTCCTCCACGAGGGAAACCAGGTTAAAAACGACTGTGTTTGTGTATGCTCTCTTGACCTTTTTATTTCCGTATTTACTCCTCTGATTATTTACTGTTGGCAGAAAGAGTTTAGTTTTTATTTGGCTATTATTGTTATAAAATCTATTCACCCCCTCTAGAGTTGCCTACATGTTCTTCACTTGGTATCAGAGCTCTGTTCTCTTAATAAGGACTAACATCTTAGAGCTGATCCAGGGCAACCACACAACCTATATTTTCCATTCATCCCGGTGGCACAAAGATGTACCGTAATATCCGTCAGCACTTTTGGTAGAACGGCATGAAGAGGGCGATAGCCCAGTTTGTCTCTCGGTGTTTGGTTTGCCAACAAGTTAAGGCTGAACATCAAAGGCCAGCTGGACTTCTTTAGCCGTTGTCGATTCCAGAATGGAAGTGAGAGCATATAACCATGGATTTCATAACTGGATTACGTAGGTCCCCGGCCGATAGAGATGCTATTTGGGTTATTATAGATAGGCTCACGTAGGTGGCTCACTTTCTTTCATTCAGAGTTGGTCAGTCGACGGCTCAGCTAGCAGAGATGTATCTCAGACAGATAGTCAGGTTGCACGGTGTACCAGTTAGTATCACCCCGGATAGAGATTCGAGATTTACGTCACACTTTTGGCGTAGCCTGCAAGAGAGTTTGGGAACTCACTTCTAGTTCTGCTCAGCTTATCATCCACAGACAGACGGTCAGTCAGAGCGTCCTATACGAACCTTGGAGGATATGTTGAGATCTTGTACACTCGATTTTAGTGGCTCATGGGAGGATCACCTTCACCTGGTGGAGTTCTCGTACAACAACAGTTTCCAGACCAGTATCCAGATGGCACCATTCGAGGTACTGTATGGTAGAAAGTACAGATCCCCGTTAGCATGGGATGATGTTGGAGAGAGGCAGATGCTCGATCCGAAATTAATTGCTCAGACTGTTGAGGTGGTCAAAAGAGTCAGAGATCATCTTCGAGTTACGTAAGATCGCCAGCGTCATTGGGCCGATTCTCATCGGTGCCCTCTGGAGTTTTCTATCGACGACCATGTATTTCTGAGGATTTTGCCTAACCGTAGTGTCATTCGTTTCAGCGTACGAGAAAAGCTTAGCCCTAGATATATAGGGCCGTTTGATATTCTGGAGCGAGTAGGAGATGTATCCTATCGTCTCGCTCTTCCGTCGTTGCTACGTGAGGTGCATGATGTGTTCCATGTATCCCAACTACGACGGTATATCCCAGACCCGAGTCATATCCTGGATCATTCAGAATTGGTTGTGGGTACCAACCTTTCGTATGAGGAGAGGCACGTGTCTCTGTTGGACCGAAGAGAGAAGATACTCAAGAACAAAACTATTAGTTTAGTCCGTGTTGCTTGGGGTCATCACTCTTTGAGTGAGTCAACGTGGGAGCGTGAGGATGATATCCGATCGCGATATCCTGACTTGTTTGACTCGTAGGGTATAATGTCTTTCTTATGCCTTATGCTCTCAGTTTCTAGCTTGAATGATTGCTTGTTTGATTGCCTTGTTGTAGCTTGCCTGTGATTTTTATAGCTTGTCCTTGCCGCTCTAGCCTCTTAATTAAATTTCGAGGACGGAATTCTTTAAGGTGGGTGGAGTTGTAACAACAGTGGTTCGTATTACGTATTTTGGTATACGTATACGTATATTTCATGTTTTCTGGCATGGTTTATCTTGGCATGTCTCATTGCATGGTTTAACTTGGTTTGGTTCGGTTTATAATGTTCGGCTTGGCTTGGCTTTCATGTGGACCAACCCTCGACCTACCCACTCTTCCTTTATTAGCCGCCCACTTCTCTCTCTCTCTTCATTTACTTTCATTAACTCTTCTTCTTCATTACTTCATCTTCTCCACCATTACTCTCCTTACCTACCAGAGAGAGGTTTAGGCAAGTGCAATTTGCTTCGTAGAGGAACTCACATTTTATTGTTCTATTTTCTTCTCCACAAGATTTTAAGCCACTTTAGTACTTAGCGTTTTCAAATTCCATGGCTCATTCTATGTAGATCTAAGTTTCTAGCATTTCGGTCTTTTTGGTTTTTATCTACTAAAATGGCTTGTTTTCGAAAACTAAGAGTTTCTTGTAGTAGGAATTATGATTTTACACTAGTTTGGTTTTGGGATGGCCGAATTTTCACGAAGTCCTGACTGTAACACCCAGTTTCTGAAATGAGGGTAATTTGGAACTTTTATAATTATAATTATAATTTATTTGTATTTATATCATATTATGATTTTTGGTGATTTTTGATTAATTTAAAACTATTTTAGGTCATGGCTTGTGATTTTGATGCCTTGCTAGTGTAACCTGAGAGACTGTCTGACCTAGAGCCTAACCATGTCATTAGGATAATTTATTTTTACTTTTGAGCATGAGGATATTTTGGTCATTTGGCCTCTTTGAATTATTTTATGATTTATTGCATTGGTGATTACTTGGTAGACAAAGGTGTGACCCTAGTCTAACTTAAGTTAACCTCATCCTAGCCATTAGAATCTAGTTTTCAAATAGGAGGAATAGAATAGGTGCATTAATTTCATGACTTATGATTTTAATTCCATGACTAGTGCAATTAGTCCCATAGCCCATTAGACTAAACCCTAACCCTAATTTTTTATTTTATGACCAGCCACTAGGGCTTCCCCTTTCCTATAAATAATCTCTTCCTTGTTCTTGCCTCTTTTATTAATTTTCCAAGTTTTGAAGAAAGAGGTAAAGAGCCATCTTCCCCAATCCATAACTTTCTTATTTCAAGTCCTTTTTGGCTCAAATCTTTTGCATTAGGTTCTAATCAATCCCTACTTTATGTTCATGGAGAGAAATCTCAGGTTTAAAGCAATTTGGAGATCTTGGCTAGCAAGGAGATTTCCCTCTTTTTGAAGCTTTTTATTGAAAGCTCAACCAATAGGTAAACCCTCACAATCACCATTAAATTTTGATTTCTTTGCATGAGTGCATAGCCATAGGAGTCCCCTAGCTGCTAGCATAGGTTTGGTGTCGAGTCGTGTCAATTTTGTGTCCGTATCGGACACGTATCAGTTTGTACTGCTGTGTGTTTGTTAAAATGCTACAAAGGTTTTAAACTTGATATTTTTGAAAAGTGTTTGAAGAGATTTGTTATCTTATATATATATATATATATATATATATATATATATATATATATATATATATATATATTGATTTCATGATAGACTGAGCATGAATCCGTGTCCTTGTCGTGTCCAAATCCGTGTTGGACACGCTGTGCACTAGCATATATATATATATATATATATATATATATATATATATATATATATATATATATATATATATAAAATATATATATATATATATATTGAGTTCATGATAGACTGAGCATGAATCCGTGTCCTTGTCGTGTCCAAATCCGTGTTGGACACGCTGCGCACTAGCTAGGTTCAGTGTCCTGCTGCTCGGGGTTGACACAGGACACGACATGGCGTCTCAGGTCATAATCTTTGGTGGACGCGGGGGCCTAATGACTGACACCATGCACATAAAATTTGAGACATTTTTATCGAATGGTTTGAGAGAAAATCGACCCGCACTGGTCATACACAGGGACTGTACGCACGCAGAAATGCGTCTGATACGCGTGTCGTATCACACGTATGCGTGTTTACCGTGTCTCGGGTTGTATCTCATGTATAGGCCTATATGTGGGCTACACGTGGATACGAGCACGAGACGTGTCGTGCCTCATTTCGCGTCCACGAGATCGTGGATTCGCTGCACGAGACAGTACAGTCTGTACGTACGTTGTGTGTTTTCAAGCACTTGGATACTTCGTGTCCTATTTTCTGAACACGAATGCATCCCTATGACACGTACAAGTGTGCACTTCATGTTGGCACAATCAATTTGACAATTATTGTGTTTTTCCTATGTCAATTTAGGGTTCGAGCCAATTACTGATACATGTTTTTACTGATTTCTGATTTTGAGTTAATTTCTTATTTTAATTGTTTGATTATTGATTTAATTACCAGATTAACTCATCTACACATGTATTGGATTACTGATTAATGTTGGTTGCATGTTTTAGTTGAGGATAACAAGGTTTTTGGATTTCGAAGGATTTTCTGATGTTGAACTGCTATACACTGTTAGCTAACCTGGGAGCACTTCACATCCTACCCAACTATTTACTGATGACACACACTGGAAATTTGAGTTACACATTGCACTGATTCAGTTTTGGGTTCTTGTATAATCGAATGGATAATAAGATTGGTTGGTAGTTCATGAGAATTAATGAACAATGGGTGATTTTGATTTATAGTTGTATGAATGCATGAATGTCATGTTAAGTGAAGTTGGATTGAATGTTAGAAAATTGAGAGTTCAGTCCACTTGGACATATATTCAGTTCCCTTATTATCAATCCATATTTTGACTTGATAACAGTCTATACTTGATATCAGAGTTGATGTTAGGCTTGAATGGTTGAGAGGTACCCTGAGAATTCCCTTTGCTGCTACCACATGCACTCTCAAACACTTAAGCACTCACTCACTCACTCACTTTCTACACACATGTATTGACTGAAACCTGTGACACTCCCTACACACATTGACTGAAATCTGAGAACTGAGAACATGGTGTTCTCCTACACACACATACACACAAAACTGAAACTTACTGCTCTGCATCAGGGATATCCACCTATGCATTGGTCTGCCCATGTGAGTTGTTCATTGTTTCATTTACTGCACTGTTGTGCTCAGTCAAGAACACATGAAGCAATCCCATTTCAGGTTTAGAGTTTACTTCATATAGCCCGGAAATTTCGCATGTTGACCCCCATTCTCTGTTTTCCTAAATACATACCCACACAAATGTATCCACACACATACTGAAAACTGTTGAAACCTAGAAATGTAGTACTTTACATGTATGCACACACACCCTTACACACATTCACACATCTAATTCATTTACACACATGCATATGCCTAAACTAAGAACCACAATTTCCTGAATTCATTCACTCACCCAAGACACACACACATATATGCAGACACACATGTCACTCTACACATTGCATCCTTTACACTCACACATTGCCTAACATTGATGCCTTACCTATTTTGCCTATGACTGAACCGAACATTACACACAAGTTCTGAACATTGTCTTTATATACACTACAACTACCTACATATGCACCCCCTTACACCATTATGTGTACACACACTATGATATGCATGTATACATGTACTTTCACTCTTCCTCTTTCACTCTCTATATATGTATAGTGTATATGTACATGAATGCTTGATTAGGATTATTTGGTATTGTGATAGCTTATCTATATCCAGGTATATATGTATATGTTAATCTAGTACCTATACCTATATAGCTACCCTATATGTACAATTACATGTATATATATATGTGAATGTGACATATATTGATTTATATAATGTATGCATATATAGTTTTGTTATATGTGAGGTATAGTTTAGACTATGGAACTAGACTAGTGTGGCTTGTATGGTATTTTGGTTAGAGACCTAGATTGACTTGTTCAACCTAGGTTAGACCAACCTAGACTAGTTTGACCTTGTTTGACCTAATTAGACTAGACTTGACCTAGTTTGACTGTTAGGTTGACTAGTTGACCAAGAGTTAACTTTGACCTAGATTGACCTAGAAATCATGTAGATTGTATTGTAAACATCATTTACCATGTTCTAAACACATTATAACCTGTACTGCTCTATTTAGGATATTGTGACTCCGGTGCAGACATCTGATATTACACTACTCTTTTCAGAGTATCAGACGAGTACATTCTCTGATAGTTCTCTCATTTACTTGTCAATTACTGTACTTCAGTTCTAATTAGTTGTATGTGATTCTCTGTTACAAATACGTATTGTTATTTCTGAATTCATGTATACGACACACATATTTCACTCATCTTGCCTCTATCATTCGAATCACCATTCGAACTATTCGAACTACTTATTAGCATCTTCATGTGCTGGTTGGACTTGTATTCGATTGATATGTCAGATTATGGATTCACTTGTATTAGAATGGGCGAGAAAACACTGATTAGACATGTGAACATTCCTATTATTCGAACCACCCCTCTGTGAAAGATATTCGAACGATAGCCATCCCACACTTGGCCTGGTGTGCGGTGTGCCGTATTACCCTTAGCCGTTTACATGTCTGTCTCTGTATTTTAAAACACACTTGGAGAATTTATTCGAATCGTTGTTAGAACATCATGTGAATCATTATTCGTACCACCTTATTCGAATCACCTTATTAGAACAATGATTAGAATCACATGCGACTCATCTTGTATTAGACTCACATTGGGATTACACTCGAATTATATTATACTGTCTGGACTCACCATGTCACTCTAGTTTAGCTAGATTTTATTTTACAGTCTTTATTGCAATGTTTTTTCTCTTGTTTTAGTTACTTACTTTCCTTGTACCTTATCTGTCTTCTATACCATCATTTGAATATAAACTGCCATGTTCATCAATACAATTGTCTATAACTGCTTTATAGTTCTCTGTCATTTACTTGGGTTTTCTAGATGAGATTGTGCTCGTTCCTGTCCTGACTGGACCTGTTGAAAATATTACAGATACTTGTGCTGAGGATACATGCCCTACATATTATGGACCCGGAGACGGGATGGCTACTTTTGGCCTCGACACTCAGGAGTGATTGGGATTTAGTTTAGTAGACTTGCATCAGTTTTTCATGTAGAACTTGTTGTATTTGATTGAGACTTGTGTTGTATTGATATTGTTGAGATTTTGTTATTATTATAGTAGTTGTCTTCTATTTCTTAGTTATTTCTTCTGTGTTATCTTATCGTGCTTAGACTGTGATTGAGTTACAATATCTTATACTTATCCTCCATTCGGTGTTGATCATAATGAGTACATTATATACTGCATGAGTTGATGGTTAGTTAGAGACTTAGAACATCGTTCTACCGCCGACACTACGGTATAGGCGGTGTGCTGTTACGTACTCATACCCTCACAATGGGTGCGGGTCGTGACACGTTTTTAGTGGTGGCCCATGCAGGTCGAGAGTCGCATTAGTGCGATGTCGTGGTAGTGCAATGATTAGTTGTACTGCTGCACGCCTGCGATAGAAACTGAGGAATAGGCTTTAGCAGAGAGGTTACTCAATCACAGTTAGGACTACTTGAGAAGATTCCTTGGATGACCCTTGAGAATCTCATTATAAACTATCTCGAAATTCGATCCCGACATTTTATGTCTACTTCCTTGTTCATCGTTGAATTTGATTCTTGGTATCCATTATTGACTTGATTTTCTACCAAGATAACATTATGGGCTAAGTTGCCTCAGTCATGGAATCTAGAGTCTTCTACAGCCATATTAGCTGGTTGGGCGATAAGATAGAGTCTGATTTTGGATGTATTTCTCAGGTGTGGGAATTTAAAATTTTCGCAGCCAAGCTAGCGGCAATGCAAAAATTTTAAATACCATGATTCTAGAGGTACGTACATTTGTTGTGGAATCTATGGATTATCGTAGCCATACTTACTGGTGTGACAAAGATTCTGGAAACATGGTTCTGGATAGACGGATATGATTATCAGCTTGCAGAATAGATACCATATAGATGGTGCCCCAGTATAATTGAGTAGAATATCAGGGTGGATGTTACTTGAGTGTCATGAATTAGATAGAGGGAGCTAGGCCACCTGTAGCACAGCACCGTGCCCCGTACCATCAGAGGGATACACCCCCGAGGGGCAGGGCTTTTGCGCTGACAGTCGAGTAGACTGGCGCTACGGGTGACGGGTTAGCAGGTTTGTCTTTTCTGTTCTTCTTTCCATCATTTTGTGTGATTCCATTAGTACCTGTCAGGATGTTTTATGCTGTGATAGATAGTATAGTGACCCTGATCAAGACCGTGATATCACGACCAGTATGATTGTGTAGCATGTTAACTATCGACCTTGATTGTTGGTGGTTTGACCTAGTAGGGGTACGATCATCTTAATTTCGAGGACGAAATTTTTCTAAGGGAGGTAGACTTGTAACACCCAGTTTTTGAAATGAGAGTAATTTTGAACTTTTGTAATTATAATTATTATTTATTTGTATTTATATAACATTATGATTTTTGGTGATTTTTGATCAATTTAAATCTGTTTTAGGTCATGGCTTGTGATTTTGATGCCTTCCTAGTGTAACCTGAGAGGTTGTCTGACCTAGAGCCTAACCATGTCATTAGAATAATTTATTTTTACTTTTGAGCATGAGGGTATTTTGGTCATTTGGCCTCTTTGAATTATTTTATGATTTATTGCATTGGTGATTGTTAATTTTGACTTTGACTAGCTGTGACTTAAGAGACTAACCTAGAAGCTAACCCTAGTTATAGTTACTTGGTAGACAATGGTGTGACCCTAGTCTAACTTAAGTTAACCTCATCCTAGCCATTAGAATCTAGTTTTCAAATAGGAGGTATAGAATAGGAGCATTAATTTTATGACTTATGATTTTAATTCCATGACTAGTGCAATTAGGCCCATAGCCCATTAGACTAAACCCTAACCCTAATTTTTCACTTTATGACCAGCCACTAGGGCTCCCCCTTCCCTATAAATAACCTCTTCCTTGTTCTTGCCTCTTTTATTAATTTTCCAAGTTTTGAAGAAAGAGGTAAAGAGCCATCTTCCCCAATCCATATCTTTCTCATTTCAAGTCCTTTTTGGCTCAAATCTTTTGCATTAGGTTCCAATCAATCCCTACTTTATGTTAATGGAGAGAAATCTCAGGTTTAAAGCAATTTGGAGATCTTGGCTAGCAAGGAAATTTCCCCCTTTTTGAAGCTTTTTATTGAAAGCTCAACCAATAGGTAAACCCTTGCAATCACCATTAAATTTTGATTTCTTTGCTTGAGTGCATAGCCCTAGGAGTCCCCTGCTAGCATAGGTTTGGTGTCGAGTCATGTCAATTTTATGTCTGTATCGGACACATATCAGTTTATACTGCTGTGTGTTTGTTAAAATGCCACAAAGGTTTTAAAATTGATATTTTGAAAAGTTTTTAAAGAGATTTGTTGTCTTATATATATATATATTGATTTCATGATAGACTAAGCACGAATCCGTGTCCTTGTCGTGTCTAAGTCTGTGTTGGACACGCTGTGCACTGGCTCGGTTCAGTACCCTGCTGCTCGGGGTTGACACAGGACACGACACGGTGTCTCAGGTCGTAATTTTTGGTGGACACGGGGGCCTAATGACTGACACCATGCACGTAAAATTTGAGATGTTTCTATCGAATGGTTTGAGAGAAAATCGACCCGCACTGGTCATACGCAGGGACTGTACGCGTGCAGAAACGCGTCTGATACACGTGCCGTATCACGCGTATGCGTGTCCGCCGAGTCTCGGGTTGTGTCGCGTGTATAGGCCTATATGTGGGCTACACATGGATACGAGCACGAGATGTGTCGTGCCTCGTGTCGCGTCCACGAGAGCGTGGATTCGATGCACGAGACAGTGCAGTCTGTGCATACGTTGTGTGTTTTCAAGCACTTTGATACTTCGTGTCCTATTTTTTGGACACGAATGCATCCCTATGATACGTACACTTGTGCACTTCATGTTGGCACAATCAGTTTGACAATTATTGGGTTTTTCCTATGTCAATTTAGGGTTCGAGCCAATTACTGATACATGTTTTTACTGATTTCTGATTTTGAGTTAATTTTTTATTTTAATTGTTTGATTAATGATTTAATTACCAGATTAACTCATCTACACATGTATTGGATTACTGATTAATGTTGGTTGCATGTTTTAGTTGAGTATAACAAGGTTTTTGGATTTCGAAGGGTTTTTTGATGTTGAACTGCTATAAACTGTTAGCTTACCTGGGAACACTTCACACTCTACCCAACTATTTACTGATGACACACGCTGGAAATCTGAGTTACACATTGCACTGATTCAGTTTTGGGTTGTTGTATAATCGAATGGATGATAAGATTGGTTGATAGTTCATGCGAATTAATGAACAGTGAGTGATTTTGATTTATAGTTGTATGAATGCATGAATGTCATGTTATGTGAAGTTGGATTGAATGTTAGGAAATTGAGAGTTCAGTACACTTGGATATATATTCAGTTCCCTTGTTATCAGTCCATATTTTGACTTGATAACAGTCCATACTTGATATCAGAGTTGATGTTTGTCTTGAATGGTTGAGAGGTACCCTGAGAATTCCCTTTGATGCTACCACATGCACTCTCAAACACTCAAGCACTCACTCACTCACTCACTCTCTACACACATGTATTGACTGAAACCTGTGACACTCCCTACACACATTAACTGAAATCTAAAAACTGAGAACATGGTGTTCTCCTACACACAAACACACAAATCTGAACCTTACTGCCCTGCATCAGGGATATCCACCTATGCATTGGTCTGCCATGTGAGTTGTTCATTGTTTCATTTACTGCACTGTTATGCTCAGTCAAGCACACATGAAGCAATCCTATTTCAGGTTTAGAGTTTAGTTCATATAGCCAGGAAATTTCATATGCTGACCCCCATTCTCTGTTTTTCTAAACACATACCCACACAAATGTATCAACACACACACACTGAAAACTGTTGAAACCTGGAAATGTAGTCCTTTGCATGTATGCACACACTCCCTTGCACACACTCACACATCTAATTTATTTACACACATGCATATGCCTAAACTAAGAACTACAATTTCCTGAATTCATTCACTCACCCAAGACACACACACATATATGCACACACACATGTCACTCTACACATTGCATCCTTTACACTCACACATTGCCTAACATTGATGCCTTACCTATTTTTCCTATGACTGAAAAGAACATTACACACAAGTTCTGAACATTGTATTTGTATACACTACACCTACCTACATATGCACCCCCTTACACCATTATGTGTACACACACTATGATATGCCTGTATACATGTACTTTCACTTTTCTTCTTTCACTTTCTATATATGTATAGTGTATATGTACATGAATGCTTGATTAGGACTATTTAGTATTGTGATACCTTATCTATATCCAGGTATATATGTATATATTAATCTAGTATCTATACCTATATAGCTACCCTATATGTACAATTACATGTATATATATATGTGAATGTGACATATATTGATTTGTATAATGTATGCATATATAGTTTTGTTATATGTGAGGTATAGTTTAGACTATGGAACTAGACTAGTGTGGCTTGTATGGTATTTTGGTTAGAGACCTAGATTGACTTGTTCAGCCTAGGTTAGACCAACCTAGACTAGTTTGACCTTGTTTGACATTGTTTGACCTAACTAGACTAGACTTGACCTAGTTTGACTGTTAGTTTGACTAGTTGACCAAGAGTTGACTTTGACCTAGATTGACCTAGAAATCATGTAGATTGCATTGTAAACATCATTACCATATTTTAAACACATTATAACATGTACTGTTCTATTTAGGATATTGTGACTCCGGTACAGACATCTGATTTTATATTACTCTTTTCAGAGTATCAGACGAGTACATTCTCTGATA
This sequence comes from Iris pallida, assembly GCA_029216955.1. Taxonomy (NCBI): domain Eukaryota; kingdom Viridiplantae; phylum Streptophyta; class Magnoliopsida; order Asparagales; family Iridaceae; genus Iris; species Iris pallida. Next base: position 74,223,045 of record JANAVB010025196.1, on the reverse strand, counting down.
GTTCTCTCATTTACTTGTCAATTACTATACTTTAGTTCTAGTTAGTTGTATGTGATTCTCTATTATAAACACGTATTGTTATTTCTGAATTCATGTATATGACACACATACTTTACTCGTCTTGCCTCTATCATTCGAATCACCATTTGAACTATTCGTGCCACTTATTAGCATCTTCATGTGCTGGTTGAACTGATATTCAATTGATGTGTTGGATTATGGATTCACTTGTATTAGAATGGGCGGAGAAATACTGATTAGATATGTGAACATTCCTACTATTCTACCCCTCTGTGAATGATATTCGAACGATAGTCATCCCACACTTGGCCAGGTGTGCGGTGTGCCGTATTACCCTTAGCCGTTTATATGTCTATCTCAGTATTTTAAAACACACTTGGAGAATTTATTCGAATCATTGTTAGAACATCATGTGAATCATTATTCGCACCACCTTATTCGAATCACCTTATTAGAACAATGATTAGAATCACATTCGACTTATCTTGTATTAGACTCACATTGGGATTACACTCGACTTATATTGTACTGTTTAGACTCATCATGTTACTCTAGTTCAGCTAGATTTTATTTTACATCTTTATTGCCATGATTCTTCTCTTGTTTTAGTTACTTACTTTCCTTGTACCTTATCTGTCTTCTATACCATCATTTGAATATAAACTGTCATGTTCATCAATACAACTGTCTATAACTGCTTTATAGTTCTCTGTCATTTACTTGGATTTTCTAGATGAGATTGTGCTCGTTCCTGTCCTGACTGGACCTGTTGAAAATATTACAGATACTTGCGCTGAGGATACATGCCCTACGTATTATGGACCCGGAGACGGGACGGCTACCTTTGGCCCCGACACTCAGGAGTGATCGGGATTTAGTTTAGTAGACTTGCATCTGTTTTTCATATAGAACTTGTTGTATTTGATTGAGACTTGTGTTGTATTGATATTGTTGAAATTTTATTATTATTATAGTAGTTGTCTTCTATTTCTTAGTTATTTCTTCTGTGTTATCTTATTGTGCTTAGACTGTGATTGAGTTACAATATCTTATACTTGTCCTCCATTCGGAGTTGATCATAGTGAGTACATTATATACTGCATGAGTTGATGGTTAGTTAGAGACTTAGAATAGCGTTCTACCGCCGACACTGCGGCGTAGGCTGGGCGCTGTTACATACTCGTACCCTCACAGTGGGTGCAGGTCGTGACACTGACCGGGATGGAGTTCCTCGAGTTCCTGAGCTTTTACGCATGATTATATTGGGCCTGGGGAGAAGATAATATTTTACGCTCACGTTTACGTGCCAACGTAGTGTTTCAGCCCTTACGCACATGTTCTAACGTGTTAGCGTAATGATTAGCCCTTTACGCCCACGTTTTACGTGTCAGCGTGTTATTTCAGCCTTTTACACACATGCAATAGCGTGCCAGCGTACTCCGTTTTACGCTGAGTTTCTACAAATTTTACGTTTGGGGCTCTCCCGCTCGCGTAAAATCGTACTGGCGTAAAACCCTGGCTTGAGCAACTCTCGCATGCGTAAAGTTTTGCCCGAGTATTTTTATCGCATAAAATTCCACTCGCGTAGAGTTTCGCTTGGGAGTTCGCATGCATAGAATTCTACGCGCGTAAAATCTTACGAGCATATAATCTCTCTTGCGTAAAACCCGGCTAGCGTAAAACATCACCCATGTGCACCCTTGCTCGTGCTCGCGTAGAGCCGCTTTACGCTTACGGCCCTTGACCTAGCGTAAAGGCTCACTCGCGTAGATCCATGAGCCCCTTTGCATACCCGGTTGACTTTATGTTATTTCACTCTCCATGACTTGGCAAATTACGGATTGATTGATATGACCGGGCTAATAATGGCATGGCATGGTAAGCACTTGATATGATATAACATGACAAGATATGACAAGTACGCAGGATGGTAATTATTGAAAACTGTTGTGACGGCTTGCATGACATGACTATAATGAATGTCCTGGATACCGTGGACGATTGTATTTGTACAAATAAATCAGTATTATCTTACATCATGTCTAGGATAGGGAACCTTGAGTACCACGGTCAGGGGTACCTACTGAAAATTTACTAAGGCTAATAACTAGAATAATTCAGTAGTCATGAAGAGATTTTTTCCGCTACAGGCAATCCCGTTATCTGGGCGCTCAAGTGGACTTGTAGCCTGCCGATGAGTAGGGCACATTTCCAGCACACTGTCAAGTGTTGCCCCCACCATGGATGGATATTCGACCTGGATAACCTGGATGGTCTGTAAGGCTTGTGGCTGTTGGAATAATCTCATTGCATCTTGCTAGTAACTAGGCCTGTGATAACCCTAGTTAGTTAAAGTATCAAGCCGTACTCATTGCTTGGCCGTGATTGATTGGATGGAGTCTAGCCCAGGCTAGTTTGTCCTGAACCTGTACAAGATTGTGGCATGACATGAATTCTTGCGCCTTACTTATCGATAAATGATGAGATACCAAGTTCTGTCTAGATGAAGAGTTACAACCCCGGTCCTTGTTTGGTTTAAGGGTTGTAACATGGCTATCTGAATAGTCTCATGGTTATTTTATCATATATCGTCTTGCTTATGTATTCTTACCTTAACGATAATGATCAGGGGACCAGCTCTGTTCAGGTGAAGGGTTACAACCCCGGTCCTTGTTTGGTTTAAGGGTTGTAACCTGGCTCCCGGAGCAGTTCTGTGTCATTTTCTCGTTATTGTCCTATTGTACTCCCTGTCCTGCTTGTCATGTTTTGTAAGATTGTAACATGACATGATTACTTGTGCTGGCCTTAACAATAAAGATCAGGGGAAAGGTTCTGTTCAGGCAAAGGGTTATAACCCAGGTCCTTGTTTGGTTTAAGGGTTGTAACCTGGCTCCCGGAGTAGTTCTTTATCCTCTCTTCGTTTATTGTCTTAATTCGTCCTTTGTTATGCTCATCATGTTTTACTTTACCGGCAGTACTTGAGACGGGTTTCTATTCAGGTGAAGGATTGCAACCCCGGTCCTTGTTTGGTTTAAGGATTGCGACCTAGCTACTTGAATGGTTTCTCTCGTACTCAATTTATTATTGTGGTCCCTGTTATTATCAGTATCTTATAATCATCTTTAAATATTCATTTATGATATGCTGGTTTTAGTTCCTAAGTGAAGCCTCGTTTGTGGCACTTGCTCTTTTTGGGGTCTGACCCAGCTGGTTTTGTATGGCCAGATATCGGAGCAGCTCCAGAGGATCTACCTACCTTCCAGCCAGATGGTGACCACCAGGCGTAACCCTGGCAACGAGTGGGTTTATTTTTGGCTCTCCTATTTTATTGTAAAATACTCTTTTGACGCATTTAGCCTGCGAGCACGTGTTAGCTCGTATTGCATATTTATTTACTGTCTGCCTACGGGCTGTAACATGATTGACAAATCCTAGGATTGATCATGTATGACTGAAACTCTTGCTAGTCTTGACATTTTGTAGAACTAGCTTCATGATCATCAAAGTATGTAATGTATGGGACGCCTTGCTATTATATATTTGGTGCTCTGACATCTTGTAAACTGTTATTGCTTGCTTGAGATTAAGACAATAGGTTTGTTTATGACCATAGGAGACTGATGGATTGTAGTTAAACCCTCATGTATCTAGACAGTTATGACCGTATAGCGAGGTAGGTTGTACTGCAATATACGTAGCTGGCTATGTACGCCCCCGCTCTCCAGTATTCTGGTTCTGGGGTATTACATAACCCATGAACCCGATCCAATAACAGGAAAACCCCAGCCCACCCGAGCCTTCAGGCCGAGCGCACCAACCCGCGTTATATAACAGAGAGAGGGAGAGAATCAAGAGAAAGAAAACACAGCAGCGACACCATTACTGTCACGCCCCAGAACCAGAATACTGGAGAGCGGGGGAATGACTCAGCCAGCTACGTATTACGGGTAGATGAATACCGTATAATACGATCAATGCTGTCTAACCAGACGAGGGGGTGCATACTACATAAAGTCTTACTATGGTCATTACACATCTATTGTCTCAATCATTCAAACAAGAAACAGAAATAGAGAACATGTAAGATAAAGCAGTGAGGCGTCCCAAACGCTCTGTCAAAATGTTCTTGATATCTGGCTTTACAAAACATAGCCAGATTGATGTAGCAAAAGTATACACAATTGTTATCAGCTGCAGTCTGACTTTAATTACAATTATGTAAAAGTAAGTACAAGACAATCCGACTAACATGTCGGTGCCAAACGGCCAAGTATAAAGTAAGTGACAAAACGAGCGGTGAAGTAAGGAACCCACTCGAGTCCTCCTGCGATCATCCCTCTAGTGTTGACCATCTTGGAGGTAGAAGTAAGCTGGATCCTCGGGGACCGGCTCTAAATCTGGCAATGCAAAACCAGAGAGGTTAGACCTCTAATAGCAAGTACCACAAGGAAGCACGACATGAGAACTAAAACCAGTAATGTAAGAGAATAATACTAATAGATCTCTGTTTGCTACTAGGATTCACATCGCATCACGATACTTCGAACCAACCTCCCAACCAAACAAGGACAGAAGTTGGCCCATCATGTCCTGACATTCTGATCATCCTGGTTAGGTAACAGAGTAGTATAGTACACAAACAAATCATCTTGAATGGCCAATCAACTCCTATGGCTTGCTATTGTGAGTCCCAAGTTATCCTGGATTTATGCAATTAGGGATTCCTTAGTTCTTACTATGTGCAAGCAAGGCTAGTCTATCCAGTCAATCATGTGCGCCATGCATAAATTAGACGAGTCCTAGCAGGACGCCCGTCAATATACAATATATAATAATAATAAAAGCAGATACTGTTCCCTGCCCGTGTGGCAGTTTTACAGTATCTGTGGGAACCAGCCGGCCCGTCGGGTATTACTTGTCCCAAGGGGGCTGCCATGTAAGAACTCGGGAATTCATTCTCTCTATGCCATCATTATTTTATTTAATTTAATAGTCCCTACGTTGAGTGAAATTCCATGCCGTGGATCATGGTTATTCGAATGAGTACTTTCGCACGGGGTACGATATGCACAACTCTACAACAATACCAGTGCGGTTAGGTTGCAGGTCTTACATAGCGTAATGCAACAATCAAATCTAACCACGGTAATCATGCCTTGACCATAAAGTACACATGCTTCTTTTGTAGAAAATAAATAAGTAAATAAATAAATAAATAGATTGAAGCCTGCATGTGCATGTAAGTCAATATTCGGGATCAGCCAGTCGATTACAATAGTCCATAACATGAACGTGTCTCATTCATTCAATTCAATAAGACGACTAGCCAGTCTCTTAGTTCCGACTAGGAACGCATGATTAATTTAGTCAAGATAACCATTATTAATAATGGTGACAAGGCACGAAAGTCAATTAGCATTAAACGGGGTCGAGTCTATAACTCTCATGGTCAAGTCCCAGTCATACTGGGTATCCCAAAAATTAATCGGGACACAAGGCACATTCCACATAACAATTGATATTAACAATATTATCATATCATAATTTTATCGAGTTTATGCCAAAAAGGCGTAAGGATATAAAATAGACGTTAAATATCTAATAAAATATCAATATACAGGGCTATAGAAGATCAGGGTAAGTAAGGTCAGCGTACGCTCAAGTCAGGCTACGCTCAAGTCAGGCTACGCTCAAGTCAGCGTACGCTCAGGTCAAAGAGGCAGCGTATGGGCTCCATACGACTCCTGACCATTCAAGTCAGCGTATGCAAGTCATACGCTCCCAAAAGGTAGCGTATGAACTCCATACGACTCCTGACCATTCAAGTCAGCGTATGTCCATACGACTCCTCACCATCCATGTGAGCGTATGCAAGTCATACACTCCCCAAAGGCAGCGTATGGACTCCATACGACTCCTGACCATTCAAGTCAGCGTATGCAAGTCATACGCTCCCAAAAGGTAGCGTATGAACTCCATACGATATACGCTTCCAAAAGATAGCGTATGCAAGACACACGCTTCCTAAAAAGGTAGCGTATGGACTCCAGACTGCGCTGCACTAAAGAGCGCGCACAGCTCAGTGACGCAAGCTAAAAAGCTAGTGTACACTGCTCACTGTCTTCTCCAAACAGCAAGAACTCCATGGTTGCACCCCAAAGCTTCAAAGGTCCATAACTTGGTCAAAACAAGTCCAAATCCAACTTTCCAAAGGTCAAAATTGGGTAGAATAAAACTCTCTACAACATAGAACCATCAAAACTTGAAAACAAAGAAGTTTGATAGATCAAAACCACCAAACTCCGAAAATAACTCATTTCTAGATCTACAAAATTTAAGACTTCGAAATGAAAAATGCCAAGTTCTAAACTCTCTTAGGATCACGAGAGGAAGATAAATGAACCATAAAAACATGGGTTCTTATGTGGAGCAAGTTGTACTTGCCTACGGTTTGGTAGGTGGAGAGAGTAATGAAGAAGAAGAAGAGGAGTAATGGTGAGAATGTGAGTTTATGAGGAGAGAGAAAGAGATGTAAGCTTTAAATAGAAAAGGGGGTGGTAGGTGGGAGTTGGGCCGGGTCCAATGGGTCCAATCAAAGCCAACCCGAACCCAAAGCCTAGCTAAAGCAGAAAATAAAAGCAGAAAATAAAGTGCAGAAATAAAATTACAGAAATATAATTGCAGGAAATAAATTAACATGAAAATTTAAAGAGCAGATTAATTGATTAACATGAAATTTAAAGAAATTTAAATACAGGATAATACATGATAAATATTAAATAAATACATGATAAATACTAAATAAATACATTCGAGTAGTACATGTATAAAAATATGCATTCTGGGAACGGGAAGTGACAATTACCCTAACGCCACCCTTCCCTGACCCTGCGTGCGGCCACCAGGAGCAACGTCGGCCACCATTGCACGCCGCTGCTGGGGCCGACCACCACACGCGCGGATGCGAAACAGAGCACAGCATAGCAGTTGCAATGGCGCAACTTTGAAGGTATAGTTCTCCTTCATCTCGCTACCATTTTCCAAACTAATTAGTACTTTGCAAACACAACATATAGGCCTTCGACCCCTATAAAATAGTTTTTGACCTAGGCGACAAGATCACGAGAAATCTGGGGTCGAAATCTCGAGAAAACCTGTTTAAAATAGGACAGAAACCTAGTCCCAATGTAGGTTTTGGAAGGCGATTCTTCGCCGGTCCACCAACAGTTTAGAAAATGTATCTAAACAGTATTGTAGACAACCTAACAGGCATTAAAACCCAATTATTAGTTTTAAATCTAGTGGTTTATACAGTAAGCTAAATCAAAGTAAAAATTAAAAAAAAACTGTAAAAACAATTTTTGAAAATCATAAAAACCTTCGATACGACGTGCGTCCCGCCAATTCGGGCAACGTAGTCACGAACCGAAAGCATGAAAAGGTGCGTAACAGCTTCGTGGACATGTGGGCTTTGACGAAATTCAAATTGGTTGCGTGTGCGCGACGAATTTGATACGTATCCGTCAAAATTCACTGTATCGGCCTCTGTGCAAGTTTTTCAATTACTTTGTGCACAATCGTCAGATCGAGATGAAACTTATGCCAACAGGACCGTATCATTTTTCTGGTCCTGTATGCCAAGTTTGGTCCGATTCTGAGATAGTTGATCGGATCACCGTTTTACAGGCCCCACGATCCGATTCAACGGACGATTTTGTGCACGGTCTGCCGAAATCCAAATCTAGACATACGGTTGGGTTTGTATCAGAAAATTGGATCTATTGACATATAGTTTGATAACTTTAGAGACCATTGACTCTAGCCCGCTTTTCTGTGTAAAGCGGGTCCAACGGTGGACATCGTTTTTGCCCAAAATTATTGTTTTACCCCTATGTCTAGAATTGGACTTAATGACAGGCAATCCTAGCTAATTTGACTATTCTGAGAATGTTCGCAATGTCTGTTTCAACTTTCGAAGACATTTGTGGATTTTGGAATTTATGGCGTACTAGTTGACGATATCTTATTGGTTCTTCGCGCTACCACCAGGCAAGTATACCTTGCCTCCCTCTACAGTTTATTTTCATGCTTATAGTACACATATTGTAGTATGTTATCTTTAGTTACCTTAGTTGTTACAGATTTATATGATACCGCGTTTGCCAGTTTATTGTCTTGCTTGTATATTAGTATTTCATGACTTGATAGTGTAGTTATACTAGGCTTGTTTACGTCATGGATCATGCTAGAGTTGTCCTTACCTGTGTCATAACTAATTTGTACCGTGTCTTCACCTGTATCTTGACTGAGTCGTGTCTGCAAGTATGTGTGAGTGAACAGATATTCCTTTATCTTTCCCACAACCTACGAGTCCACACACGGGACGGGGGTTGTTCGTTTGCACCTGCGAGTCCACACATGGGGCGAGGGTGACTTGTCTTGAAACTGACCTACGATTCCATATTCGGGATGAGGGTTGGTATTCCATTGATCTTCCAGCATTTCATTTATGCATACTTGATCCCGTATCCGTGTTCATAGCTACTTGTCAGTAGCCACATGTCAGCCTCATGTCTAGTTCCTTTATATACCCGGGTTATATTATTACATGATTAAACTGTTAGATAGGCATGTTTTATGTATCTTGCTAGTCCTCTGAGGACCTGGTGATCTCTTCAGGTTTATCGACTACATGGAGTTAGTTAGCAGAGCGGGATGGTAGAGGATTGCGATTTATGATACAGGTATTTGCTTGTGATATTTGTTTATTATCCACTCGTTCTTTATATTCCATACCATGATATACTCTGCTTATTTATAGACTCATATCATTCTTGGAGTCTAATCGAACAATATGCTAATGGGCTGCAGACCATGACCCATACTTGTTTATTCTTGTTTATATGATTCCTGTGGATTAAGTACAGTTTAGATTAGACATGATATCCTACTCTGGACAGCTTATACGTACTCGAGTCGGGTTGGAGTCCGCTCGACACGTAGCTGGCTTGCTCACGAGCTCGCGTACAAAAACCGGGTGCGGGTCATGACAAGTTTTTGTGGTGGCCCATGCAGGCCAGAGCATATCGTACCGGTTACGTAACTGTACTGGTACGAGCCTGCGGATATGACTGAACCCTAAGGAATCTCAATCCACTCTGCTTTGAAAATTATTTTAGAAATTTCTATACCGTTCTTGAAACTCCATATTTTCTCCCGATTATTCTTCCTTGCTTTTCCGTACCATTGATTCTCGTCCCTTCCGATTTCGGGGTGACGAATGATCGTGCTGTCTAGAATTCCTTAGAAAATCTTAGATTATAGTATAATATTTGCTTGACTATAGAATATTTGGTTGTTTATAGATATGAGGGATTATAGATGTCATATGCCCTAGATATCTGTTGGAAGGACTGTTAGCCAGTAGTTGGAAGATTTTAAGATTTTAGCGACTGTAGTTTGAGGAGTAGTATGATCAAAGATGGGTAGAAATCCTCAAGTACTCGGAGTTATAAGATGACTAGAGAAAGCCATAAAATATTTTTAAGAAATTAAATTTGAGGAGATTAAAATTACGGTAGACTTTCTTTTTAAGGAATAACTATGAATTAGAATTTCGAGGACGAAATTATTTTTAAGGTGGGTAGATTTGTAGCTCCCCTTCCCGAAAATATTTTTTTTGAAATATTTATGTATTCATTTATTTGATTTAATGGTGATTTTTAAATCAATTTTTATAAATAATTATTTAGAATTTTTTACGGTAGATGACTTTAGCCATTGTGGAGTTTTGGAGTACAAGACGACTAGAAATCATGGCACGGATAGTGCAGTAGCATGCTTTGACTAGTGTTTAGCCATGATAGGAGAATGCTGAGCCATAAGTGTGTCCTAACTAGGAAAACCAGGCCAAGTTATAGCATGGCCATTATAGATAAGTTTAATTAATTATTATTAGATTTATTGACTTTGTAGGAACCCGGTTGAGCCAAGTTAGTCCGAACTGGGCCGAACCAAATCCAAGCCCATGTAGGCATGTAATAGGACCAAATACGGCCTTGTAGACAGGTTTGGTAAATGCAAATATCTTTGTATGTATTTTTAGGAAATTGGCAATTATTGTCTAAATGTTAGTTAATCATTGTTTATATTATTTTGTAAATATGGCTTATATATTTACATGTATATGTGTGTGAATTATATATAGATATATGTATATATATAGGTATTTATATGTATACGTATATATATAGGTATATGTGTGTTTATGTGTATATATAAAAAATATATATATATATATTTATTTATTTTTTTATATAAAAAAAATATATATATAAATATAAATATAAATATAAATATATATATATATATATATATATATATATATATATATATATATATATATATATATATATATATATATATTTATAAAGAAAGAGAATAAAATAAAAAAAATATATATTTATAAAGAAAGAGAATAAAATAGATAGAATAAATCCCAAAGGGCATAGCAGCCCCAGGCTCGGCCCAACAGACCCCCAATCCCAAGCCCATCGAGCTCGGCCCATCTCCTCTCGGCTACAACTAATTCCCCCATAACAAACAATCCCAAACCGACCCAATAACCCACGAACCCGACCCAATAACAGGAAAACCCCAGCCCACTCGAGCCTTCAGGCCGAGCGCCCCAACCCGCGTTATATAACAGAGAGAGGGAGGGAATCGAGAGAAAGAAAACACAGCAGCGGCACCAAAACCCTAACGCCATTCTTCCCTGACCCTGCGTGCGACCACCAGGAGCAACGTCGGCCACCATCGCGTGCCGCCGCTGGCCGGAGGCCGACCACCGCACGCGCGGATGCGAAACAGAGCACATCATAGCAGTTGCAATGGCGCAACTTTGAAGGTATAGTTCTCCTTCATCTTGCTGCCATTTTCCAAACTAATTAGTACTTTAAAAACACAACATATAGGCCTTCGACCCCTATGAAATAGTTTTTTGACCTAGGCGACCAGATCACGAGAAATCTGGGGTAGAAATCTCGAGAAAACCTGTTTTAAACAGGACAGAAACCCAGTCCCAACGTAGGTTTTGGAAGGCGATTCTTCGCCGGTCCACCAACAGTTTAGAAAATGTATCTGAACAGTATTGTAGACAACCTAACAGGGATTAAAACCCAATTATTAGTTTTAAATCTAGTGGTTTATACAGTAAGTTAAATCGGAGTGGAAATCAGGAAAAAAAAACTTTGAAAACAGTTTTCGAAAATCATAAAAACCTTCGATACGATGTGCGTCCCGCCAATCCGCACGACGTTGTCACGAACCGAAAGCATCGAAAGGTGCATAATGGCTTCGTGGACATGTGGGCTTTGACAGAATTTAAATTGGTTGCGTGTTCGTGACGAATTTGATACGTATCCGTCAAAATTTACCGTATCGGCCTATGTGCAAGTTTTCTAATTACTTTGTGCACGTTCGTCAGATCGAGACGAAACTTATGCCAGCAGGACCGTATCGTTTTTCTAGTCCTGTATGTCAAGTTTGGTCTAATTCTGAGATAGTTGATCGGATCGCCGTTTTGCGGGCCCCACGATCCGATTCAACGGTCGATTTTGTGCACGGCCCGCCGGAATCTAACTCTGGACATACGGTTGGGTTCGTATTAGAAAACTGGACCTATTGACATATAGTTTGATCACTTTAGAGACTATTGACTCTGGCACATTTTTGGTGCAAAGCGGGTCCAACGGAGGACATCATTTTTGCCCGAAATTATCGTTTAATCCCTGTGTCCAGAATTGGACTTAAGGACAGACAATCCTAGCTAATTTGAATATTATGAGAATGTTGGCAATGTCTATTTCAGCTTTTGGAGAAATTTGTGAATTTTGGACTTTATGGCGTACAGTTGACGGTATCTTATTGGTTCTTCGTACTACCACCAGGCAAGTATACATTGCCTCCCTCTACAGTTTATTTTTATGCTTATAGTACACTTGTTGTAGCATGTTATCTTTAGTTACCTTAGTTGTTATAGATTTATATGATACCGCGTTTACCAGTTTATTGTCTTGCTTATATATCAGTATTTTATGACTTGATAGTGTGGTTATACCAGGCTTGTTTACGTCATGGATCGTGCTAGTGTTGTCCTTACTTGTGTCATGACTGAGTTGTATTGTGTCTTCACCTGTATCTTGACTGAGTCGTGTCTACAAGTATGTGTGAGTGAACTGCTATTCCTTTGTCTTTTCCACAACCTACAAGTCCACACACGGGGCGAGGGTTGTCCGTTTGCACCTGCGAGTCCACACACGGGGCGAGGGCGACTTGTCTAGAAACTGAACCACGAGTCCACATTCAGGGCGAGGGTTGGTATTCCATTGATCTTCCAGCAGTTCATTTATGCATATTTGATCCCGTATCCATGTTCATAGCTACTTGTCAGTAGCCACATGCCAGCCTCATGTCTCGTTCCTGTTTATACCCCGGTTATATTATTGTATAATTAAACTGTTAGATAGGCATGTTTTATGTATCTTGCTAGTCCTCTGAGGACCTGTCACGACCCACACCCATTTTTTTCCGGATACGAGACGTGTCCAAGCCAGCCTACGCCGCAGTGTCGACGGTAGAATGCTGTATAGCCACAATGCTGAAAACTCACAAATAAAGCTCATTCACAAAATTAATTTAGCTTACAATGATCACAAGTTTTATATTTGCAGAAAAATATAAACTTGTACAAATATTTGAATGACTACAACTCAACTATCTAGCTAGTCTCTAGGCTTTTATCTGTAAGTACCCCCGTATCTCCTATGCTAAGTAAATCCACGGCTAACCTGAAAAATATTGGTTTCCAGTCAGGAATGGAATGAGTACAATTCACTGAATGCAGTTTCAATAAAAGAAGTTGACTATACAACAGAGGTTAGACATCAATTACATGTTTTGAAAATAAACAGAAAAGACGAAAAATCAGTAGCAAATAAATAGACAAAATTACTTTTCCAACTGTTAGAAGTACCTTTGATATATGACCAGTCTGGGAAACTACACCGCGCGGTCTACGAGGTCTACTTGCACGAAAATAAACAATATCTACGAGGTCTACTAGCAGAAATTAAACAATGTCTACGAGGTCTACTTGCAGAAATTAAACAATGTCTACGAGGTCTACTTGCAGAAAATAAATAATGTCTACGAGGTCTACTGCATGAAAATAAACAATGTCTACGAGGTCTACTGCATTAAAATAAACAATGTCTACGAGGTCTACTGCATGAAAATAAACAATGTCTATGGTCGGATCACACATCCTTGGTACTTCTCATTTCCGACTCAACAATTTATAATAGAATATAAAAATTACATAACCAATGGCCAATCAATAAAATATAGTGAAGATCAATATCAAAATGCAGACAATAAACTGTACTCGCCTGTGGTCATGTGCTGGTGAAACCAATAATCTGAGCCACTCAGTGTGCCACAAATGTCAAAACTCGTACAACAGTCTCCGGATGCTAAAATAGATATTACTAATGTTCTCAGAATAGTCAAATTAGCTAGCTTTAACTGTCCTTAGGTCCAATTCTGGCCCCACGGACAAAATGGTAATTTTGGGTCAAAACGGTGTCCGCCGT
>JANAVB010025196.1:74166872-74204372 GCA_029216955.1 Iris pallida | reverse complement strand
AATCAAAGAGAGAGAGAACCGAATGCACTACGGTTGATCAGACCGTAATACATCGATTCTGATTAGACAATATGGTATTAGGCTGTAATAGCAGCATTGGTCAAGATAGTCAAACTACGAGTACGCGAGATTTTGAAAGGAGTTACAAGTAGTTCGAATTTTGTGAGAATTAAAATTTTACCAGGTGTTCTTACTTATACGGTCATCCTACTATCTTCTTATTCATAAGACCTTGGTCAACCAATAGGTTATGGACTTCTAAATTCCATAGTCCAGGTAAACCTATTAGTGTCAGTCAAAATACCTCGTCAACGGATCACAAGGACCACAGAATGCTAGGTCGGGAGACACGCTACCCAACTTATAAAACTTTCACTAGTATTGGCTTTGGATCTTATGGGACGTACGGGGCATTTCCCTATCCTCTATAGTATCCTAAACTTGTAATCATGTCTGAAGTCATTACACTGGGGATTATGCCTTGCTCGTATACCCTGGCTGTGGTAAACCCTTGGTTTCGTAACTCAAATATGATACAAGTCGAACATTACTTAACTCTATCCAATATTGACTAAAGGGTAACTGCGATCAAAGAGGACCACTAGCCATAGTTTAACAATATTCTATAACCTACATTTTCTTAAACCAATTTCAACTCTAGGGATCGTACCTCGCCAGTGCGCTGCTGACTGCAGTGAATACATAGTCTCCCTAATTCAAATAAATGGCAACAGTGCGCTGCTGTCCTGCCATTATGAGTTAACTACATTCCCTTAACTATATTTGTAAGAATCCATGAGCTTCTAGAGATTTCAACAATTTGACTATGAAGTAAAGCGTAAGTATTTGTCCTATCAGCCCTTAAAATAAAAGATTGAATATGGAGGAAGTAACTAAAGACAAAGAAATACCAACATTCTAGTATCTATTTCGTGTGTATTCAACCCATTGAGGAAAGAATTTGAATCGAAACTAACTCGAGGTTCGTATATGGAAAACATAATCAGAAATAATTTAAAAATAATAATCCTTAGGGCAACTAGGAACTAAATAGGCCATTCAGACTAAGATGTGAGGATGATATCTAAGGGGCAAGGAATTGAACAATTTATCAAGGTTAGATCACTAATTCTATGAAACCCTATCTCACCAAGTGAATAATATATCCATATTGGATCATATCGTCATATCAAGAGGTAATTGTGTACCTATGGGGATCTGACAAACTATCAAAATTAATAACTCCTTATCTAAATTCCATGGCCTAGACTACCCATCGGTAAATTTGTATAAGGGACTCCTAGTCCTAGTCATTCTCTTAAATTAAATTAATCTCTAATTCGTGAATGAGCATTTCCTAGTCGCAGGCTCGCAATAGTACAACTAACTTAAGTACTATCATGAGTTCACACGATTTGCGAAAGCAGGCCTGCATGGGCCACCACAAAAACTTGTCACGACCCGTATCCGTTATTTTTTTCGGATACGAGACGTGTCCAAGCCAGCCTACGCCGCAGTGTCGACGGTAGAACGCTGTATAGCCATAATGCTCAAAACTCACAAATAATGCTCATTCACAAAATTAATTTAACTTACAATGATCACAAATTTTATATTTGTAGAAAAATATAAACTTGTACAAATATTTGAATGACTACAACTCAACTACCTAGCTGGTCTCTAGGCTTTTGTCTGTAAGTATCCTCGTATCTTCCATGCTAAGTAAATCCACGGCTAACCTGAAAAATATTGGTTTCCAGTCAGGAATGGAACGAGTACAATTCACTGAATGCAGTTTCAATAAAAGAAATTGACTATACAACAGAGATTAGACATCAATTACATGTTTTTAAAATAAACAAAAAAGATAGAAAATCAGTAGCAAATAAATAGACAAAAATACTTTCCCAACTGTTAGAAGTACCTTTGATATGTAATCAGTCTGGGACACTACACCGCGAGGTCTACGAGGTCTACTTGCACGAAAATAAACAATGTCTACGAGGTATACTTGCAGAAATTAAATAATATCTACGAGGTCTACTTGCAAAAATTAAACAATGTCTACGAGGTCTACTTGCAGAAAATAAACAATGTCTACGAGGTCTACTGCATTAAAATAAATAATGTCTACGAGGTCTACTGCATGAAAATAAACAATGTCTACGGTCGGATCACACATCCTTGGTACTTCTCATTTTCGACTCAACAATTTATAATAGAATATAAAAATCACATAACCAATGGCCAATCAATGAAATATAGTGAAGATCAATATCGAAATACAGACAATAAACTGTACTCGCCTGTGGTCCTGTGCTTGTGAAACCGATAATCTGAGCCACTCAGTGTGCCACAAATATCAAAACTCGTACAACAGTCTCCGGATGCTAAAATAGATATTACCAATATTCTTAGAATAGTCAAATTATCTAGGTTTGCCTGTCGTTAAGTCCAATTTTGGACACAGAAGAAAAATAGTAATTTTGGATCAAAACGGTGTCCGTCGTTAGACCCGCTTTGTACCGAAAAGCGTACCAAAGTTAATGGCCTCTAAAGTCGCCAAACTACAAGTTTACAAATTTGTTTTGATGATACGAACCCAACCGTATGTCCAAAGTTGGATTCCGGCGGGCCGTGCATAAAATTGCCCATTGAGTCGGACTGTAGGGCCCAAAAACTGGCGGTCCGATTCCACTGTCTCAGAATTGGACCAAACTTGGCATACAGGACCAGAAAAATGATACGGTCCTGTTGGCGCAAGTTTTATCTCGATCTGACGAGCGTGCACAAAGTAATTAGAAAATTTGCACAGAGGCCGATACGGTAAATTTTGACGGATACGCATCAAATTCGTCGTGCACACGCGACCAATTTGAATTCTGTCAAAGCCCACACGTTCACGAAACCATTAAGCACCTTTCGATGCTTTCGGTTCGCGACTACGTCGTCTGAATTGGCGGGACGCACGTTGGATCGGAAGAATTTCTAGTTTTTAAAATAGGTTTTTCATGAACTTTGGATTCCGGTTACTCGACACGTATTCGATGATTTCCAAATCCACAAAAAGAGTAGTAAAGTCCTATATGTTGTCTCTAACTGTGTTTAGATAGAATTTTTAATATGGTATTAGGTCGATCGGAATTGATCTTTAAACATGGATGGTTGGACTGCACTAATATTCTGTTTTTACAGGTTTTCGACCAAAATTTGGGTCGATCTCATGGACTGGTAGTGCATTCTATACAAAATCTAATTACTGGGGTTTCGAATCGGTCTTGTTGGCTTTCCAAACTAATTTACGGTTCGCAAAATGATGGAGTAACGAGATCAAAATCTTACCATTAAGTTGGTTATTGCGACTGCCATTGCTGCTATCGCCCGTGCCTGCACGCTGTGGCGGCTTGGCCGGCCGACTCCAGCGCTTGCACGACTGCACGCAGCTGTGAGGGAGCCGCCCAGCGTGGCTGGGGTCGTGGAGGTGTTGAGGGATTAGGGTTTTTAAGTTGTGTTGAGTTTTCTTCCCTCTCGGCTCGCCTATACCTATATATATATGAACGAACTGTTCGGGTTTGGGAACTCGCGGACCCAGGGTCTGTGTGGGAACACTTGGCTGAGGGGATGCTTGTGATGGTTTGGGCCGGCTTGCTACTGGCCTGTGGGGGAGAAAAAGGGCTTAATTTCTTTTTTTTTATTCTTTTATTATTAAACTATACATATATATATATATATGTATATATACACATATATGTGTGTGTATATATATATATATATATATATATATATATATATATATATATATATATATATATATATATATATATATATATATGCATATAAAATATATATATATATATATATATATATATATATATATATATATATATATATATATATATATATATATATATATATATATATATATATATATATATATGCATATCTATATACTCATATGTATATAGTTCTCATTTGTATATAGTTCATCAAACATATATTTATATATATAATATAATGATATATAATATATATATTATAACATCTATTTGACAATAATAATATACCAATAAAAATAAAATATTATTATATAATAATAACCTCAATAATAATAATAATAATAATAATAATAATAATAATAATAATGAAATTCAATAACTCAATAATGATGTATACACCATTATATACAGTCTAAAAATCCTAAAGTGTACAAGGACATACTTTATACAAGTGTCATTGAATATCAACTAATAATAATATTTATAATATTAAATTATGAATACTTAGGAATATTCATTAAATCGTTAAAACGGAAAACCATCCACTCACCAAAATACATCAACACACATGTCATCGGACATGCCGCATGACTATATGGGGTTGGGCTCAGTTCGGGTCCAGTCCGGGCTAAAATGGTATAACCGGTTTCCCTAAAACTCAATAATATAAATAATAAATAAATAAATCTTCGGTAAGGGTTAAGTCGCAACTTGGCCTGGTTTTCCTAGCTAAGACATCACTATGGCTCAACCTTCCCTACCAGAGCTAATACATTAGTCAAAGTATGCCATTGCACTATCCATGCCACGATTTCTAGTCATTGTGTACTCCAAAACTTCGCCATGGCTAAAGTCATCTACCGTAATAATTAACTAAGTAATTATTTATAAAAATATTAAAAATTACCATTTAATTCAAATAAATAAATAAAAATATAATTTAAAATTCTGGGAAGAGGGGTTACAGGACCTGATGATCTCTTCAGGTTTAGCGACTGCATGGAGTTAGTTAGCAGAACAGGATGGTAGAGGTTTGCGATGTATGATATAGGTATTTGCTTGTGATATTTCTTTATTGTCCTTTCGTGCTCTATATTCCATACCATGATATACTCTTCTTATTTATAGACTCATATCATTCTTAGAGTCTAATCGAACAATATGCTAATGGGCTGCAGACCATGACCCATACTTGTTCATTCTTGTTTATATGAATCCTGTGGATTGAGATATAGTTTAGATTAGACATGATACCCTACTCTGGAAAGCTTATACGTACTCGAGTCAGGCTGGAGTCCGCTTGACACGTAGCTGGCTTGCTCACGAGCTCGCGTCCAAAAACCGGGTGCGGGTCGTGACACCAATATACATCACAAAATGCATCATACATCACACAAACCAATATACATCACACACCAAAAAACAAATATCCATCACAATTTCCAAAGGAGATATATCCATCAAAACAAATATCCATCACAATATCTAGAGGAGATATATCCATCAAAACTGAAGAACAGTTTGGCAACTCTAGAGGGGGGTGAATAGAGTATATATATATAGAAAAATGACCAATTAAAAATAACTCTTTCACCAATAAAAAATAATCAGAGTAAAGTGCGGAAATTAAAAGGAGATTAAAAGAGCATACGCAAACACAGCAATTTTAACCTAGTTTCCCTCGTGGAGGACTAGTCCAGGCCTGAGAACTCTAGCTCAGGATTCAAATCCACTATTTGTGAAATAGTAGTTTACAACCGTGCCTTTACTTCAGAAGAGCACGTCAACTTCTAACAGAGGATCGCAGTGGCGATTTGCTTGGAATTGTCCAAGCGACTTCTTCGACTCTTGCACAAGAATCCTAACTGAGAGATGCTGAGCACTCGAGACTTAGGAGGCTTGTGGCTAGTAGATGGGAAGGGTATGGCTTATTTCAGCTATAAGAGAGAAGAGAAGAGAAGATTGGATGGTTTAGAATGAGAAAATTCATGCCCTATTTATAGTGTTTTTATAGGCAGAATTCGGCCAGAATTCGGGTAGGAAAATTCAAATATTTGGCCGTTGGACAACTAGCAACCAGCTAACCCTAAAATTAGGATTCCTGATTTCTAGGGGACAGAGTTCGGCCCGAACTCTGTGTGGAGGCAGAGTTCGGCCCGAACTCTGTCTCCAGAGCACAGAGTGGTTCAAAGGGGATTTTTGGGCAGTGTTTGGTTCTGTGGAGCTTAGGATTTTGGATAGGCTGTAGACTAAGTGTCAAGAGCTCAGCATGACTCAGAGTACACAAGTCTAGACTCAATGAAAATATAAAATACAGACTCGAAAACACACTGAGAACCGGAGACTGAGCTGTCGTCTGTCTTGAACGGAATGCAGACGTCGTGTGTCGTATTGAATTAATACAGACATTATTTAGTCAATGTAGTCAATATTTGGTTGACTGTGACTTTGTGTCAACAATCTCCCCCATATTGATAATTGACAAAATAATATATGTATATTTCAATATTCATACCTGGACACAGTTGATTGTAGCACAGCTCCCCCATAATCGATGCTGAGCTAGAAAGAAGAGCTCCCCCGTGATCAGTGAACGGTGCCGAGCTAGAAGTAATAGCTCTCCCCCGTAAATAATGCATAGGACCTGTGGCCTGATAGATAATATCTCCCAAAAGCAAAAACAAGCACAGATATACGAAACAGATATACGAAAATATACATAGTTCTCCCCCCTTTGGCAGGTAGCAATATAGACTGCATATGAATGATAGAACATAGAAACTGCAATATAGACAATTATGAGTGATGCAACCACACCAAGCAGAGAAGAAACAGTGTATGACTAAACAAAATGAGTCACTAGCATAAAGTAAAACTATGATAAAATGTCATCCATAAAACCAAGTGTCAAACACACAACCAGAGTTTTGAGTACATAAAACCAAGGACATAAAACCATAAGAAACTAAATAACTGAAATCAAAAAGCATCAACTAAGATCATCAGCAGTAGCAGCAGCAGATCGAGCCAATCTCCATCACGGAGCACGAGAAGGTCCTGGAGGTTCTGAAGGACCAGGGAAGGAGCGACGGGGGTCCAGAAAAGCAGCATCCGGATCCATGTAACGCATGACCCATGGATCATCAATACGATGGCCCGCGCGCTCAGGATCCCGCTCCATAGGAATGTGCAGATGATGAGATATGGAGTACCGTATATCATGCAGGGAGTTGTCGAGGGCACTCATCTGTAGAGTAGTACGATAATCCAGCTGGGTCCAGCGCTCGTCCTCAAGGTCAAAACGCTCCCGGAGCATAGTCTGAATAGACTCAAGAGTGGCAGGTGGAAGTGGTGCATCCTGACCGAGTGGAGGGGCGTCAGGCTCCTCATCAGCAGACTGCTCAGAAGTCTCAGGAGAGGTGACGACTGCCTGAGAACGTCGTGCCTTGGACAGGAAAGCAGGAGCAGGCAAGAACTGACAGTCATGAATAGGAATAATGAACGCACGAAAAACCATAGGAAGATATAAAGGATAAACCAATGCTCGTGGTTTCTTCCTACAATTTATCATCCAGTCCATCATTGTCCTAGAAAGATTAAAGGGGATACGATAATGAAGGTGATACAAAGCAGAGATCTCAAAGTAGGTAACTTCATCAGTAGAGCCAGCTTTTGGCAAGATAGTGTTAAAAATGATTCGATGAAGTTCATAGAAATATGGGTTGAGGTGCTTGGCCATAAGTTTGCGAGGACTTATGTTAGGAGCACATAATTCCTCCTTGAAACCTTCAAGAGAAGTATCGCCAACAAATTGAAGTTGACGAGCTTCCACAAGTTTATCCCAAGCATCGAGATTAAAAAGATCAAGAAAATCCCCCAACTCAGAATCATTGAAAGCAATGTCAATACCGGCAACCCGGGAATAGATGTGGGTTGCATCGAAAGTTAAATTGCAATAAAACATTTGGATTGCGCTACGATAAATGACAAAGTTTGAGGCAACTAACGCATCCAAACATAGATCACGAAACAATGATTCATATTGAGAAAAGATTGTAAAATTTATCGGATGTCCCCCGAACACCGGACGAGTCCGAAAGTCACTAAACCATGCATTAGACGCGTCTAGCGACACAAATAATCGCTCGTCATATATATTCGGATCAAGGGGACGAGGCGGGTTGAACAACGGATGAATGGGTTGTTGTTCAACTACTTGCTCAATTGGAGGAGGAGGATTCGAAGAGGAAGCTCCCTCAGTTCGAGTCCTTTTCCCACGATTGGGCAAGCGAGGAGCCATTTGCAAAAAAATAGAGAACTTGAAATGGAGAGAAAGAAGGGGATATACCTGAAATCAACAACAAACAGTGGAAGAGAATGATGAGAAACCCCTTTCCTTTGATTTTGAGAAGTAATAGAGCCTTCTAGATCAAAAACTAGGGTTAGGGTTTGAAGGAAAGAGTTTGGAGAGGTGAGGAAGGAGGTAATAGTGAAGGAGAGAAATGAAAACCCGAAATATAAGAGAGGGTTTTCGTTGGTCGGAAGAAATTCTGACCGTATGATCTAAACTGATCCAACAGCTGAGGCTGATCCCGACGCTGGACCAATAGGGACCGAACTCGGCCCGAACTCTGTTAGAGGCAGAGTTTGGCCCGAGTTCTGGATTAGTGGTCCAGAACAGAAAACAGGCTGAAAAGATGAAAAATTGGTTAAGTGTTGAAGAAAAATAGAGAGGATTCAAAAGTTTGAAGAATTCAATGAAGTACATAGAGAGGTACACAGAAGTCAGAATGAACTCTTAGAAAAATAAATTAGGCAATATTAAATCGAAACAACCCATATAATAAACAAGGAAATATATTGAAATTCAATATTTCGAATTTGCCATAGGTTAGCTGCAGGGGCCGGATCCCAGCTAGCGGTAGTCCTGAGGACTAGTGCACCGTGTCGCTTAGGCTTTTACGCCTTGTTGTCAGAAGGACCCTTTCGGCTTGTACCCATACCAAATTCGTTGTAAAAGAATCAAAATATACTCGATATTTACGCAGGTGAGTCTCAACTTATAACTGCTTCATCCAAAATTCCGAGTTCACGACAAAGGAAATTGAAGCGCTCTTCGGATAATGGCTTAGTAAAGAAATCTGCTAGCTGATGATCAGTGTCAATAAACTCTAAGTTAATCGTGCCATTTTACTGATGATCACGCAAAAAGTGGTGTCTGATCTCAATGTGTTTAGTGCGTGAGTGACAGACAGGGTTCTTAGTCAAATTAATGGCACTAGTGTTGTCACAGAATATAGGAATATGCATGAAAGATAACTTATAGTCTTCAAGGGTTTGCTTCATCCACAGAATTTGTGCACAACAACGCCCAGCTGCTATGTATTCAGCTTCTGTTGTGGATAGTGCGACAGAGTTCTGCTTCTTGCTAAACCAGGATACTAAAGCCTTTCCTAATAAATGACACGTGCCGCTCGTACTTTTACGGTCGACCTTGCATCCAGCAAAGTCAGCATCAGAGTAACCAATAAGGTCAAATGATGTGGACTTGGGATACCATAGGCCCACTGTAACCGTACCCTTAAGGTATCGAAAGATACGCTTAACCGCGGTCATGTGTGATTCCTTAGGATTAGCTTGATATCTAGCACATAGGCAAACACTGAACATGATATCGGGACGACTAGCAGTTAAATAAAGTAAGCTGCCTATCATACCTCGATACTTACGTTGATCAACAGGTTTGCCGCTCTCATCTGGTTCGAGTTTGGTTGAAGTAGCCATTGGAGTGCTGATTGGTTTGACGTTGTCAAGATCGAACTTCTTCAGCATGTCCTTGGTATACTTCGATTGACAGATGAAAGTTCCATTAGCCATTTGTTTCACTTGCAGACCAAGAAAGTAGTTGAGCTCTCCCATCATGCTCATCTCAAATTTCGTCTGCATACACTTGGCAAATTCTTGACAGAGGGTTTCATCAGTAGACCCAAAAATGATATCATCAACATAGATTTGAATCAACAGAATAGTGTCTTTAAAAGATTTTATAAACAGTGTAGTGTCAATTTTCCCTTTTGAAAAACCTTTCTCAAGTAAGAAGCTACTTAGCCTTTCATATCCAGCTCTGGGGGCTTGTTTGAGGCCATAAAGCGCTTTCTTTAGCTTGAACACGTGGTCGGGAAATTTGTCATTTTTAAAGCCAGGAGGTTGTTTTACATAAACTTCCTCCTTAATAAAACCATTCAAGAAAGCACTTTTCACATCCATTTGAAATAATTTAAAGTTTTAAAAATTAGCAAAAGCACAAAGCATCCGAATGGATTCTAGTCTAGCAACAGGAGCGTACGTCTCATCGTAGTCGATACCTTCCTCTTGGTTGTATCCTTGAGCTACTAGACGAGCTTTGTTACGTGTGACTGAACCATCTTCATTTACTTTGTTTCTAAAAACCCATTTAGTACCAATTATCGAGTGATTAACCGGTTCAGGAACGAGTTTCCATACTTGGCTTCTCTCGAATTGGTTGAGTTCTTCTTGCATAGCAGAAATCCAAAATTCATCATTAAAGGCTTCAGAAATATTTTTAGGCTCTACTTGTGAAATGAAGGCAGTGCTAGCAATGGAGTCTCTTAGTGATGATCTAGTAGTTACTCCACGTGAAACTTCTTCTATTACTAAATTTTCTGGATGAGAAGGTTTGAAAGAGAATTTCTTAGGCAAACCTTCCAGAGAATCAGTTTCGGTTGAAGTATTCATTGGAGTAGAAGTTGATGGCTCAACGTCATCATCAAGAGTACTTACTGCACTGTTATCTTCATCAAAAGTCACATTTGTTGACTCTTCCACAATAAGTGAGCGTTTATTAAAAACTCTATATCCCTTACTCTTGGCGGCATAACCAAGAAAGATACCATCGTCAGCTTTGGCATCAAATTTGCCTAAGTTGTCTTTGGTGTTAAGGATAAAACATCTACAACCAAAAACTTTAAAATAAGAAACATTGGGGGTTCTCCCAAACCAAAGCTCATAGGGTGTTTTCTTCGTAATGGGACGAATCAGCACCCTATTTAAAATGTGGCATGCTGTACTGACAGCTTCTGCCCAAAAGTATTTTGGAAGGAAAAATTTATTCAACATGACTCTGGCCATATCGCCGAGAGTTCTATTCTTCCGCTCCACAACACCATTTTGTTGAGGAGTTCTAGGACAAGAAAATTCATGATCAAAACTATTTGCATTACAAAAATTTTCAAAATCATAATTTACGAATTCGCCTCCATGATCACTTCGGATTCGAGTAATCATGTAGCCTTTTTCGTTTTGAACTTTCTTTACAAAAACTTTGAAAACAGAAATAGCATCGCTCTTATTAGCGAGAAAGAAAACCCAAGTAAATCTCGAAAAACATCAACAATAACAAATGCATAAAGTTTGCCACCGAGGCTAGCTATTCTACTAGGACCAAATAAATCCATATGAAGTAGTTGCAAGGGTCTAGTAGTACTTACAGAGTTGATGGAATGAAATGAGGATTTAGTTGTCTTGTTTAGTTCACATTCGGCACATACCGTGTCCTTTTTGAATGTGATATCAGGCAATCCTCTCACTAGCTTCTTGTAGACAGCCTGGATATAGCATCCATGTTGGCATGACCAAGACGCTGGTGCCAAAGTAGTCGTTCGTCTTTGTGGGCATATAGACATCTACCTGTATTGTTAGTATTTATAGAAAGATAGAAAATATATATGTTGTCCTCTCTTTTCCCTTCAAAAGCAATGTCTCCTGTTGACCTATCATAGATGTAGCAACTGTTTTGTCCAAAGTTAATATCATATCCATGATCAGCAAGATGACTAATGCTGAGCAGGTTATGCTTTAACTCGGTCACTAGGCAGACATCCTTTATTACAGGAGAAGGAGGATGACCAATGATACCATTACCTATTATGTGCCCTTTGAGATTGTTACCGAAGGATACATATCCTTCTCTCTTCATCGATAGTGATGCAAAAAGATTTGCGTCTCCCGTCATATGTCGCGAGCATCCACTATCGAGAATCCACTTACTTTCAGTTGAAGAGGAAAGGTCCACCTACATCAAAAGTAGATGTGACCTTTGGTACCCGAGTTCTTGAGGGTCCTGAAAAGTTAGTCTTTGGAAACCAAGTATATATCTTTTTATCTACAAGTCTTCTAAATTTGTACTGTGGAGAGATGTGTCCATGTAATCCACAGTAAGTACAGATAGCATTCTTATTTATACTAGGAGCATGAGAATAATATCTATAAGCAACAGGATGAGGATGGTCATGATGTGAAGAGTTAGCTTGGTGATGATGATTATGCATAGAATGAGTGGCATGGTGATGATGTCTATGAGGCATATCATGATGGTATTGTCTATGATGTGTGACATGCTGATATTGTCTATATGGCATGGCATGATGATTTTGTCTATATGGCATATGATGATCTTGTCTATATGGCATTGCATGATGATCTTGTCTATATGGCATGGCATGATGATTCCTATGTGTGGAGTGATGTTGATTGTGTCTTTGTGCATGATGATTGTGTACTGAGTGAGAATTATTCTTCCGTGCACGTGGTTTGTGAAAGTTTGTGTATATAAATGCATGGTTATGTGCTGCATGAGAATGACGTGGTTGACTAGCATGAGTGGTGTTGTGCCCATGAGATTGGGTTTGAGGTTGAACAACCTGTTTACCCAATTTGGTTTCTAATCTTTTAGAAACAGCTTGCAGTTCATCAACCTTAATATTTAAGCCATATATCTTAGTCATGGAAATCTTGTGTCTACTCTTTTCTTCAGCAAGCAACGTGTTGAGTGTAGTAATTTCTTGAGTTTGTTGCTCAATACGTGCTTCAGCATCATGTAAGCTTAATTTAAGCTTGGATACTTCATCAGGGTCATTAGTGGGTGTCGTGTTTCTAACATTATCAAGAAGTAAGGAAATTCTTTGTATCTCATCTTCAAGACTTTTGATTTTGTCCTTGGCATGTTTGTATTTACCGATGACCTTTTTGTGATCATCGAGTAAATCAGTGAAAGCATCGCCAAGTTCATCAAAAGAGAAGTCATCAAGAGTTTCGTTAGCTACCTTGTTGGAAGTTGCCATTAGGCACACATTTGCTGTATCTTGAGGAGAGCCTTTTTCTTCCTCGGAGTCACTCGCTTCACTTTCATGCCAAATTCCTGTGTTGGCATATTTCTTTGATGAATTCTTTTTGTATGGCTTCTCATAGCGGTTGCTCTTCTTCAAGAATGGGCAGTCTTTTCGGACATGTCCAGTCTTCTTGCAACCGTAACAGGTTGGCTCTTCTTCATCATCTTCTTGTGAATCCTTCTTCCTTCGATTGAAGTGAAGGAATTTTTTGAAGTTACGAACCATGAGAGCTTGGTCTTCATCATCCGAGTTATCGTCTTCGGTCTCATCGTGATCAGCCCTTCGTCGATGAGCTTTGAGTGCGATCTCCCTGGTCTTCGGAGCAGGCTCTTCGAAGTCCTTGATGTCAAGCTCGTGAGTCATGAGCTTACCCATCAAGGTCTCCATTGACATTGATGTGAGATCGTTTCCTTCTATGATGGCCGTCACCTTAGGGTTCCAAATCTTTGGCAACCCTCTGAGTAACTTACGAATCTTCTCGTGGTTTGAGTACTGCTTACCAAGCGAGGATAGAGGATTGATGATGTCGAGGAATCTTGTAATCATTTGAGTGATCGTCTCATTTGGCTTCATCTTGAAGGCTTCGTATTCTTGAGTGAGACGGCTTATTTTAGATTCCTTGACTTGTGTGGTTCCCTCATGCGTCACTTCTAGAAGTCTCCATACTTCATGAGCAGTGGTGCATGTGGAGACCCTGTTGAATTCATTCCTGTCTATAGCACAGAATAAAGCATTAATAGCCCTAGCATCTAGACTTGCCTGTTTTTTCTCCTCGACAGAATATTTGTCGTGTGATTTCTCAATGAGGTCACCATCGACAACTATCTTGACGGGCTTTTTGTAACCGTCAGTGACGACAGTCCACAGGTCAAAGTCTAGAGACTTAAGATAGAAGCTCATCCTTGTTTTCCAATATGTATAGTTAGTTCCATCAAATAGGGGAGGCCTATGAGTGGACTGACCTTCACCATGATTGGAAATCAAGGTTTGTGTGGTTGCCATGGATCAGCTCTTAAGATGTTAGTCCTTAAAAAGAGAACAGAGCTCTGATACCAATTGAAGAACAGTTTGGCAACTCTAGAGGGGGGTGAATAGAGTATATATATAGAAAAATGACCAATTAAAAATAACTCTTTCCCCAATAAAAAATAATCAGAGTAAAGTGCGGAAATTAAAAGGAGATTAAAAGAGCATACGCAAACACAGCAATTTTAACCTGGTTTCCCTCGTGGAGGACTAGTCCAGGCCTGAGAACTCTAGCTCAGGATTCAAATCTACTATTTGTGAAATAGTAGTTTACAACCGTGCCTTTACTTCAGAAGAGCACGTCAACTTCTAACAGAGGATCGTAGTGGCGATTTGCTTGGAATTGTCCAAGCGACTTCTTCGACTCTTGCACAAGAATCCTAACTGAGAGATGCTGAGCACTCGAGACTTATGAGGCTTGTGGCTAGTAGATGGGAAGGGTATGGCTTATTTCAGCTATAAGAGAGAAGAGAAGAGAAGATTGGATGGTTTAGAATGAGAAAATTCATGCCCTATTTATAGTGTTTTTATAGGCAGAATTCGGCCAGAATTCGGGTAGGAAAATTCAAATATTTGGCCGTTGGACAACAAGCAACCAGCTAACCCTAAAATTAGGGTTCCTGATTTCTAGGGGACAGAGTTCGGCCCGAACTCTGTGTGGAGGCAGAGTTCGGCCCGAACTCTGTCTCCAGAGCACAGAGTAGTTCAAAGGGGATTTTTGGGCAGTGTTTGGTTCAGTGGAGCTTGGGATTTTGGGTAGGCTGTAGACTAAGTGTCAAGAGCTCAGCATGACTCAGAGTACACAAGTCTAGACTCAATAAAAATATAAAATACAGACTCGAAAACACACTGAGAACCGGAGACTGAGCTGTCGTCTGTCTTGAACGGAATACAGACGTCGTGTGTCGTATTGAATTAATACAAACATTATTTAGTCAATGTAGTCAATATTTGGTTGACTGTGACTTTGTGTCAACAAAAACAAATATCCATTAAATATCGGTTGTCAGAAATAAGTCTTCTGGAAACAAATCCAGTCAATATATGTATCTACTATCGTCTATTCTGGGGCAGATAGAACTCCCTCAGCCAACGCGCATAAGTAGGATCCGCGAAAGCCAGATCAATATCCAGAGGAGATGGATGACTGGAACTCCCGGTGGAACTGCCCTCTGGTGCCACCTCCTCTTTCACAGCTCTATCGGCTTTAGGAATTACTTCTGGAGCAGCTCTCTCGGTGGAACTGCTCACTGGAGTAGCCATCTGTGCCTCCCTCAAGCGAGATCCTTGGGTCTTAGGTGCCATCTGTGAGAACGAGTGCCATCCCGTTTGAGTTCATTTTCGAAAGCAGATAAAATACATAAAATTCAATTTTTTGCCAAGTGTGAGAACGGATGGCTCAGAACACAACCCAAAATTTATTCTAGTATACATTAGTATGAATCATCTATGTTCTGTACATATGGTGTAGTATATGTTCTTATCGAATATAGTATCTGAAGGATATAACAGAATCAAGATGAACCCACATAATGTAATACTAAGACATCATCTACTACTAAAAGATATAGTGCTAGGTTTTTGTATCGTCATTGCCGAGGGATGAGGGTCGAAGGACAGTCAACTTTATCTACGGCTACATAGTTTCTTCCTCGCCAGTCGAATGGCTGCAGGAACTATGTCCTGATCACCATGCCGTACTGTAGATTAATGCAAATAGAGCTGGAGCTGGAGCTGGAGCCAAAATACATAATCTAAAATACAAAATACAGAATCCAGAATGCAAATGGAGCTGGAGCTGGAGCTGGAGCTGGAGATACAATCCAGAGATTGACACAGTACTAATTCATATATGTAGTCTAATACAAATAGTCTAATACAAACACAACCCAATACAAATAGTCTAATACAAATAAGTACTAATAGCTAATGACAATCATGCAGCTCACGCAAAGCTCAGTGATACGATCACAAAGCTACTTTGAATAAGTAGGATTGACGGTGCCAAGAGAGATACAGTCCACTGTAGGTGCTGGATGAACAAAACTCCCGGTCTCACTAGCTACCGGTGCCACTTCCTCCTTAACAGTAGGAGGAGCTACCTCAGTATTATGTTTTTCCCTCAAACGATGTGCCGCTGCTCGGGTCATGGGTGCCATCTGGCAAGATTAAAATTCACAAAGAATATAATTGTAACATAAGCAAGCTAACTAAAGGAACCATCATCTCGTTTGAGTACATTTTCGAAAGCAGATAAAATACAGAATATTCGATTTTTTGCCAAGTGTGAGAAAGGATGGCTCAGAACACAACCCAAAATTCATTCTAGCATACATTAGTGTGAATCATCTATGTTCTGTACATTTGGTGTAGTATATGTTCTTATCGAATATAGTATCTGAAGGATATAACAGAATTAAGATGAACCCACATAATGTAATACTAAGACATCATCTACTACTAAAAGATATAGTGATAGGTTGTCGTATCATCATTGTCGAGGGATGAGGGTCGGAGGACAGTCAACTTCATCTTCGGCTACATAGTTTCTACCTCGCCAGTCGAATGGCTGTAGGGGCTATGTCCTGATCACCATGTCGTACCGTAGATAAATACAAATAGAGCTGTAGCTGGAGCCAAAATACAGAATCTAAAATACAAAATACAGAATCCAATTCCTGGGTTCGTCGAAAATACAAAAACAAAGATTGACACACAGTACTAATTCATATCTGTTTTAAGTGTGAGAACGGATGACTCAGAACACAACCCAAAATTCATTCTAGCATACATTAGTGTGAATCATCTATGTTCTATACATATGGTGTAGTATACGTTCTTATCGAATCTAGTATCTGAAGGATATAATATAATCAAGATGAACTCACATAATGTAATACTAAGACATCATCTACTATAATAACAGAATTAAGATAGGTTGTCATATGATCATTGCCAAGGGATGGAGTTAATTGGAGGAAGTTACTACAGAAAGTGAAGATCGACATGAACTGACGTACGGAAATGAGGGGCTCTAAGCTGGAACAAGTAAAGTTGTACTTTGGCAAAGGAACTCTTGTAAACTCTTTGTTCACAAAGCAAGCTATAATTAAAGAATACAGAACAAGTATCGAGTTCGTAACTCAAGTATAGAGCTTACAAGAGTTATAAACTCGATACTTGTTCTGTATTCATTATATCTTGCTTTGTGAACAAAGAGCTTACAAGAGTATAACATCCAAAACACAACTTTACTTGTTACAGCTTTGATCTCCTCCTTTTCGTACGTCAGTTCATGTCTTTCTGCACTTTCTACAGTAACGACCACAAGTTTTATGTTCTTCAACGATATATTTCACATGCTTAATTTCCAAGTGTGCGGACGAATGGCTCAGAACACAACCCAAAATTCATTCTAGCATACATTACTGTGAATCGTCTATGTTCTGTACATATGGTGTAGTATATGTTCTTATCGGATCTAGTATCTGAAGAATGTAACAGAATCAAGATGAACTCACATAATGTAATACTAAGACATCATCTACTACAATATAAGATATAGTGATAGGTTGTCATATCATCATTGCCGAGGGATGAGGGTCAAAGGACAGTCAATGTTATCTACGGCTACATAGTTTCTGCCTCGCCAGTCGAATGGCTGCAGGGCGATGTCCTGATCACCATGTCGTACCGTAGATAAATGCAAATGGAGCTGGAGCTGGAGCCAAAATACAGAATCCAAAATACAAAATACAGAATCCAATCCCCGGGTTCGTCGAAAATACAAAAATAAAGATTGACACACAGTACTAATTCATATCTGTTTTAAGTGTGAGAACGGATGGCTCAGAACACAACCCAAAATTCATTCTAGCATATATTAGTGTGAATCATCGTTGTTCTGTATATATGGTGTAGCATATTTTCTTATCGAATATAGTATCTGAAGGATATAACAGAATCAAGATAAACCCACATAATGTAATACTAAGACAACATCTACTACTAAAAGATATAGTGATTGGTTGTCATATCATCATTGCCAAGGGATGAGGGTCACAGGACAGTCAACTTTATCTACGACTAAATAGTTTCTGTCTCGCCAGTCGAATGGCTGCAGGGACTATATGTCCTGATCACCATGTTACCAATTAACCAACCAACAAAACTACTTGTTACAAATATCGGCACTATCGGTGCTTTCGAATTAGAGTATCACATTTTTCGATATCAAAAAATAAATAATTATTACTAAATTATCAGATTTTTCGGCACTATCGGTGCCCCTGACCAAGCCCCCCCCCCCACCGTGCCCCTCCCCCCTACAATACCCCTAATCCTAACCCTAACCCGAACCCTATACCTAACCCCTCCCCCACCAGCCCCCCTCCCCTCCCCAGCCCCCTTCCCCACCAACCACCCCTAACCCTAACCCGAACCCTCCCCTCCCCACAGCCCCCTCCTCACCCTACCCCTAACCCGAACCCTAACCCTCCCCTTCCCCCTGTTCACCTCCTCCAGCCGCCCCCACTCCCACTGATGCCCTCACCCCCCTTCTTCTCTCCTCCAACCGCCCTCATCCTCCCATCCCACCCCCCAGCCACCCCCACTCACTCTCCAACCACCCGCATCCTCCCAACTACCAACAACCAAAATAGAAAGAGAGAGAGAGAGGGGGAGAGTCACGTACCGGAAAGGGAAGAGAGTCGTCGGAGAGAGTGAGAGCGCCGGCGGTGGGAGAAGAGAAATTAAGAGAGTAAAATGGGAGGGAATTTAATTTAATTAAAATTTAGCGACATTCATACTAACGTCGCTAAATTAGTCGCTTTTAGCGACGTCATAGCGACGTTTCACGACGACTAGCTCATGTAACTAATATACGTCATTGTCGCGTCGCTATTTTTGTCGCTAGTAGCGACTGTTAGCGACGTTTCAATTATACGTCGCTAATGTCCATAATTTAGCGACATTTTACGAACGTCGCTAAATTTACGTCGCTAATTGAGCAGATTTAGTAGTGCACGTCAACCGTATGCAGCACGTAATCATGCTTATATGTACACGTATTCCCATGCAACACGTAAACCACATGCACGTAGGCATTATTCTCAATCTACTCATAACTATTATCCTGCTGCTACACATAGTCACTATCCTGCTATTTTGCATAACTATCATCATACTGCACATAGACATAACTATTATCCTGCTGCTACATATAGTCACTATCATGCTGTTCTACATAAATATTACCATACTGCATATAGACATCACTATTAACCTGCTCCTAACACAAATAGGCATGCTACTTGGACATACTGTGGATTGCATGGTCATATCTCACCACAGTGTAGAATTATGAAATTAGTTAATATTAATCAATATGCATGGGTTCCAAAGACTAACATTTCAGGACCCACAAGAACTTGGGTACCAAAGGTCACATCTACTCGTGATGTAAGTAGACCTTCCTTCCTCAACTAAAAGCAAGTGGACTCTCGATAGTGGATGCTCGCGACATATGACTGGAGACGCAAATATTTTTGTATCACTATCGATGAAGAGGGAAGGATATATATCCTTCGATAACAATTTAAAGGGATACATCATAGGTAATGGTACTATTTGTTATCCTCCTTCTCCTGTAATAAAGGATGTCTACTTAGTGACCGAGTTAAAGCATAACCTGCTCAGCATAAGTCATCTTGCTGATCATGGATTTGATATTAACTTTGGAAAGAATAAATACTACATTTATGATAGGTCAACTGGAGACATTGCTTTTGAAGGGATAAGAGAAAATAATATTTATATTTTCTATCTATCTAGAAATACTAACAGTGCAGGAAGATGCCTCTATGTCCAGAAGGATGAAAGAATGTTGTGGCACCAGCATCTTGGTCATGCCAATATGGATACTATATCCAGGCTATCGACAAAGAAGCTAGTAAGAGGTCTGCCCGACATCACATTCAAGAAGGACAAAGTATGTGCCGAATGTGAACTGAATAAGGCAACCAAATCTTCATTTAAATACATAAACACTCACTACAAAAAAAGTGTCTTTCTGGGACAACACTATTAGGAACACTAGTCTAAAACGTCTTAAAATTATAGTTTTGGGGACAATTGTAGCTCCCCTTCCCGATTTGTTTTTAAAAATATTTTATCATTATTTATTTGATTTAAATAGTGATTTTAGAATTATATAAATAATTAAATAGTTAATTATTACGGTAGATAACTGTAGCCATAGTTGAGTTTGAAGTACTAGACGACTAAGATTTGTGGCACCGGAGATGGAGCAGTGTGCCTTGACTAGTGTGCTAGCCATGCCCGGAGAAACCTAGCCATAGGGATGTCGTAACTAGGAAAACCAGACCAAGTTGCGACATGACTATTATAAATTGTTAATTATTTATTATTAATATTATTTGACGTTTAAGTGACCCGGTCGTACCGAACTAGTCAAACTAGACCCGAACTGAACTCAAGCCCATATGGACATGTTGAAGGACCAAAGTCAGCCATGTAGACATTTTATGTGTGTACAAATATTTCTCATTTTAATTTTAGGACTTGACCAATATTTTTTAAATATTTAACAGTTTATTAAATATTGTTCTATAATAATTGTACAAATTTTGGGAGTCAAATAAATGGTGTGCTTGAGGAGTTCACCGAATTATATTATTGGTTTAATTTCAGTGTTATTAGGATTATTATTATTAATGTTAATATGGTGGTAATTATATATATAAACTGTTTATTATTTCTAGTTATTATTATTTAATTCCTTATAAAAGATATATATGTGTGTGTGTGTGTGTGTGTACATATGTAAGTATATATATAAATATATTTTATATATAGGTGTTTATGTGCATGTATATATAAATACGTATAAGTCTATACGAGAGTGTATATGTAAATATACACATATATATAATCGTGTGAGTATTTGTACGAATATGTAAATTATATTATATTGTGTATAGGTAAGCATAAAGATATAATATATATATATATATATATATATATATATATATATATATATATATATATATATATATATATATATATATATAAACTTGTTTTTCTATATGTATATAATAAGAATATTGGTAATTATAATTTTATTTAAAGTATTTTTATTCTTCATAATTTTAGGGATATATCTATATATAAATATATATAGGATATATATATTGGTCGAAAATACTAAATAGAAAAGGAAAATGCAAAAACAATAGGAGCCCGACCCAAGCCCAAGCAGCAGGCCCAGGCCCAGTCGGCCAGGCCACAAGCCTGTGTTTCCCAGCAAAGGGTAGGCAGGCCACAAGCCTGTGTTAACGCAACAGTGTAAATCCACATATATATCGGCCACGTGTATAAGGGTGTTCCCGATCGAACCGAGAACAGACGCAAACGCTCGAAACCCTATCTCCGAAACCCAACACCCCACGCCACCCCGACCTCCAGGTCTGGACGCATCCCCAGGCGCGTGTGCGACGCCGAGGGCCGCCGCCGCTCGCCGGAGAACGGTCAAAAAACGCGCGCGCGGACAGGGAAGCACAATGACAGCAGCCGACCCGCCCTACTTCGCAGGTAAATATCTCTCCACTCGCTTGACCATTTCTCGATTCGTTTTCATGTATACGATCACAACTTAACCAGAAACAAATCCTTTCAACCAGTTTTAATGTAGATGCAATCATTTACTAGGAAATCTCTGTTAAAATCCCCAAAAAATCTCAGTTTCTGAGTTTCGAAACAGAACAGTAAATCGGGTCCTGAGCCGATTTAGAAGAACAATCCTGAGCAGCGTAATAGGCTTTAGAAAGATTGAATTAATCAGACCTGTAGTTAATATAAATAAGATTAAAACGTACTTACAGTTCTATTTTTTGATGTGCGTGCGTGAATTAAATGGTTGACGAAGTTTACCGAAAAACAGTTTTAAAAACTAGAAAATTGTCCGATACCACGTCCGTCCCGCCATTCCGGACGACGTAGTCGTGCACCGAAAGGATCGAAAGCTGTGTAACGGCTTCATGGTCGTATGGGCTTTGGCGGAATTCAAATTGGTCGCGCAACGAATTTGATGCGTATCCGTCGAAATTCACCGTATCGAGCACTTTGCAAATTTCTCAATTATTTTGTGCACGCTCGTCAGATCGAGACGAAACTTGTGCCAACAGAACCGTATCATTTTTCTGGTCCTGTATGCCAACTTTGGTCCGATTCTGAGACCGTTGATAAAATTACCGTTTTGCGGGCCCCGCGGTTCCACTCAACGGACGATTTTATGCACGGCCCGCCGGAATCCAACTCTGGACATACGGTTGGGTTCGTATCGGAAAAACGGATCCGTAGACATATAGTTTGACGACTTTAGAGACCATTGACTCTGGCACGCTTTTCGGTGCAAAGCGGGTCCAACGGCGGACATCGTTTTTGTCCGAAATTACCGTTTTGCCTCTGTGTCCAGAATTGGACTTAAGGACAGCCA
Organism: Iris pallida; assembly: GCA_029216955.1. Classification (NCBI taxonomy): domain Eukaryota; kingdom Viridiplantae; phylum Streptophyta; class Magnoliopsida; order Asparagales; family Iridaceae; genus Iris; species Iris pallida. The sequence goes on along the minus strand of JANAVB010025196.1, from coordinate 74,181,867 downwards.
ATCCTTGCTAATTTGACTATTTTGAGAATGTTGGTACTATTTATTTCAGCATCCAGAGACTTCTACATGTGTTGACTGATTGTGGCTCATTGAGTGGTATAGTGTTATTGGTTTCTCCAGCTAAAGACCTCAGGCAAGTGCACTTTCTGATTGCTTTCCGATTTATAGTAGTCTTTTCATTTCATGTCTATATATATATCTTGCTGCTTGTTGACACGCTCGTCACACGGAGTAGTCGGGAGGGGAAATATCTTAGTACACATGTGAACTACCCAGAAATATCCCCAAAATGTCTATTATTGTATGATAGCAGCTGCACACGACACGTGCAGTGAGCCGGATTTACCCCCTAGCCGTTCACATGTCAAAACAGATATTTTACACCACCTAGATAGATGTCTTTATTAGTTTTTCCTTGTTTATTTCTCTATTGTGCTATGTCATCAGTTTTCTTACTAGCTTTCATATTCCATATGCTATTTTCATGTCTTGTTAATTCTATTATGTTTTGTATTGCCGTCGGTTTGTGTACTTGTTCCATTCCTAACAGGAAACCAATATTTTTCAGGTTTAGCCGCTATCACTCTTACCACTGAGAAAGACTTGGGTATGCTGAAGACAACCTAGAAATAGAAAGCATTGTATCAGATTCATTAATTGTAAATCTTGTATTTTCTTTAATTATAAATCTTATAAATGTTGTAATAAATTTAGAATTGTGAATGAGCAACAAATGTTGTATTTTGAGCATTTATTTCTTGCGGGCTTGACAGCGTTCTACCGCCGACTCTGCGGCGTAGGCTGGCTTGGACACGTCTCGTATCCGAAAGGCGGGTGTAGGTCGTGACAACAACTATATCTTTGGTAACAAAAAGTAGAATTTTTTTGGGATAAATTGTGAAACTATATCTCTTTTTGGGATTAAAATTTTTTTATCCCAAATAATTAATATTTTTATCCCAAATAACTCGGCAGAAATGCCAAATATTTTGTGGCTAATTGCCAAAAATTTAGGGGGAAATGTTTCCCTCTACATGTTCCCATCCTGACCATTCGACCAAATGACCTAAATCTAAACCGTTCATCACAAAACCATTTAGACTTTCATCATAAGACCATTCTATTCTTTTTTTATATCTCTCTCTCCATCCCACCGCCACTCCGCTCCTCCACCTTCTCTCTATAAAAACCTCTGTCTCCTTCAAAAGACCATTCTACTCCTCCCCCGAACTCACCGAGGCCGTCGCCGTCTCGTCCCTCCAGCCATCCGTCGCCGCCTCCTCCGCGGTCGCCGCTATCGCTTCTTCTAGATGGCTCGTCATCATGGAGAACCCTCCACTTGCATCTTCCTCTAGGCCTGACGTGTAAGCCCCCTGAATTTTTGGGATTTATTTTCAAATTTCCTAAATGATTAATTCTCGATAATTCATTCTATTTAATTATTTTTGATCATTAAATGCTCTTTACCGTGACTTTGGTTTCTAGAGCATCAGGGATGCCAGTCTCTGGGAACTTCCTTCTTGAAGTTTGTAGTAGACGAGATTATCTTCATATTAATATATCGTGTCCCACTCGAACTTGTTCCCTTATACTCTTTTTGCTTCGCGCAAGTTTGGGTCAATTTAGACCATTTAATTATTAATTGAATTCCCACTCTTTTCCTTGATCATCATATGTACGTTACCGTGACTTTTAATTTAGGAGCACCAGACTAGTCTTTTCCTTGAAACCAACTTCTCATGCATGATCTACTCGAGAAACTCTTCGACCTTCGTGTCCCACTCAGACACACCATCTTGTGCTTCATTTCTTCGCACAACTTTTGGGTCAATTTAGGCCAATTAAATATCCACTATAATTTGTGACCTGGCTTCCAATTTAATTTTGGGACCCGACATCGATCCAACCTAGTCGACCCAAAATATGGACATGGCCCACACGAAGCCTACTACCCGCATGACGCTTCTGTCCCACTTATTTGAGTCCCCACATGCTACTTATTTTTCCATGATCATAAATACCTATTTTAATTCTAATATTGCACCATGTTCGATTTTGACCCGCCCCGGCTCGACCGAACCCGAACCCAAGCTCCATGTTACCCCCTCATGAATATCCACACACTCATTTTCCTACAAATATTAAATAACTATTTTATCTGTTTTAAATATTTACAAATATTAAATAACTATTTTATCCATGATTTAAATCCCTAAGAAATAATCTATTCCTACATTTAATCCCAACCCTTCATTCTATCCTACACAATCCTAACCCTCCTTTTTTCCTACACAAACAAACTCACACACCCCCCCCAAAGTCAGCCGGCCCTAACTTCTAGGTATAACAATTCTCTCTCGCCTTCTCTCTTTATTTTTAACACTCACACACAAAAAAAAATAATTCCTCACACACTCTCTCTCTCCAAACACCACAGCAAGCTCCTCTCCCATGCCGAGCTCCTTCCTCCCCCTCATGGCCGAACCACCATCTCCTCCTCCCCGAATTCATCTTCTCCTCACGAACTCCTTCTCCTCCCTAAGACATCACCACCACCATCATCTACACACACCACCACTCTAACCATTAAACCACCATTACCATCACCATCTTCACCACCATCAAAGCCGCACCACCACTCCGCCGTCATGCCCATCGGGAAGCCGCCGCTCCAGGCCGTGAGCCCCCCCAAGCGACCAGCAGTGCGGCCAGTGCGGCAGCAACGGTGCCAACAGCAGCGGGCATGGCCGTGCGCCTGACCGAGCCGTGCAGCGCCGCCGCCGTCGGCCGTGGTCGCCGTGGCTGGTCCCCCTTGGCCGGGTGCACCAACAGGCAGGCCCCGTGGCCTTCGCTCTCCTTCCCGACGGGTTAAATAGCCGATTTGTGCGTTTGGCATGGGTTTCCGTCGGCGCGAGCTCGGAATGGATCAAGAAATAGCGTTCCGTCGTACGACTTCGTGCACATTTTCTGAGAAATTGGACCGTTGGATCGGCAATTTCTTTACTCCGTCTCAATCTCGTTATATCCATCTTCATGCCCCTCAATTTTCATCTATTAATTTTATCATTTGATACATCAAAACCGGCCACCAAGTTGACCGTTTAAATTGTGTTATTTTTGGACGATTTTGCGGGGCCAATTTCGTCGGTTCATATCTCCTCCATTGCAGCTCCGTCTGGCATGCTACCAGTTCTTGTGCGTAGCTGGTATAACCCTCTTCCTGTTCCTTAAGTTTCGTTTCATTGTGAGCACGTTTGATTGGTTGAATTCGACGCCAAAGTTGGCCGTCCGAATTCATAATTTCTAAGTTGTAAAATTCCATTTTTCAACCCGGGACTCCGGATTCAATTTCTGACACCACCAGTAAACTCGTGGCGTCGTTCTGGCACATTTTCATATAAAGTTTGTTAGATTTGGAGGACGTGGGCCCTGGCATGTATTTCGGTGCAAAATGGATCGCACAGTCCGGGTCAACGGGTCATTTTGAGATTAGCTCATTGGAATCCAATTTCGGATATACCGTTGAGTTCGTATCGTCATTTTGGACTCGTTGACATATAATTTGTTAGATTTTAGTGGACATTGGTTCTGTCATGTATTTCGGTGCAAGTCGGATACCAATATCCAGGTCGACGGGCCATTTTGAGATCGGCTCATCGAAATCCAATTTCGGATATACTGTTGAGTTCGTATCGTCATTCTGGATTTATTGACATAAAATTTGCTTAGTTTTGAGGACATTGGCTCCGACACGCTTTTTCGTGCAAATCAGATTCCAATATCCGGGTCAACGGACCAATCTAAGATCGGGTCATCGGAATCCAATTTCGGATATACTATTGAGTTCGTATCGTCATTCTAGATTTGTGGACATATAATTTGTTAGGTTAAATGGACTAGTTTTCTTTCACGTTTTTTGGTACAAAGTGGGTCCGACACGAACACTATTTTGATCCGAAATTACCTTTTTGCCCCTGTGTCCAAATTAGACTTATGGATAGGCTATCCTAGCTGATTTGACCGTTCTGGACACGTTGGTGATGTTTGTTTTATTATCCGACAATGTTTGTAGATATTTCTCTGTGTATTTTCTTTTATTATAATTTATTCTTATTTAGTTCGTATTTCGGAATTAGTACAACGAAACTGAGATCAGTCGATTCAGGTGATCTCACATCGCTGAAATTGGCAAATGATCATGTGGATCATTGTGATAAGATGATTAACCTTAACGTTGATTATCTTATCTCGATTACGTGTCGTAGGTTCGATGTACGAATAACGAGGTACAACTTGATATTTTAATTCTTAGATTAGAGTTGACCCTGTTTGACCAAGATATATGGTATCTTGGTTGGTAATGTTTAGAAATAGTATGCTTAGACTAGTTTTGACCCCGGTTGACCAAGTTTGACTACTATAACCAAAAGTCAACTATCAGTCAACACTTGGCCTAGAAATGTCTTGAAGTTGACCAGAGTTGACCAGTTGACTAATAGTCAACTGTAAGTCAACCATTGACCTAGTTTGACCTAGTGTGACTCAGTGTGACCTAGTTTGACTTAGTTGACTGAGTCTGACCTAGATTACGTAGCGTATACTATAGAATCAAGCCTAACACTGTTGAACCCTAATTAGCTTATATATATCTTATCTTTAGGTCCGTGGCATCACTCTGAGCATCGACACCATTTGATAGCTCAGGATCGTAGGCGAGTACATTCTCTGATAGTAGTTCCTTGTCTTGATATTTTCTGTATCCGATTCAGTTATAGTATTTTACTTGATTCTCGTCACGATGGTACACGAACTAGTATATACCCGATTTCTGTCATGAGATGTCATTCTTGGATTTTCTTGGGATACTGGTACTTGTTCGATCTTGTTCTTGTACTTGTATTGACACCGATTCCTGAGAAGGAGTAGCTACCTTCTTAGGAAATCTCGTGCCATGACGTGCTATGTCCGAATCCGTATACTATTCGAGGAATGGAGAATTTTATAGACAGTGTGATCAATGCCCACCTTGAGTTACTACTTGTATCATAGCTATACCCTCACCTCACGATGGGTATAGCCTGACCTGTGCTACTACTTGCTCCCTAGCTTGCCATCTCGGCCGGGCCGAGTCCACATACTTGTAGCCGATCGGCTGGAAGCCTGATCTTGACCCATACCGATCACATTATGCTATAATATTCGAGGCATATTTTATATTTATTATATCATTTACATATTACAGTTTAGCTTACTTTTCCTGCATGATTTACCTTGACATGATTTCTAGTTTATATATCATGTTTTACTTAGAGTCTTGATATATCATCTTGTATTCCATTATGATTGTCTCTTACAGCATTTGTCAGTACTATGAAACTGTCGTTAGTTTATGTACTCGTTCTATCCTGACTGGATATGTTGATAATATTTTAGGAGTAGTTGTGCCATTATTGGACTTCATAATGTTCCTAGCTGAGGTGGATCTCACTATTCTTCTATGTGAGTTGCCTGGTAGTTATCCTTAGTTTGTCTTATTTTTTTTTCTTTATTTTCCTGTCTTATGATTTCTTCTAGTAGTTTCTTTTATTCTTATGCCTTAGTTATCTTTCTTGTCTTATGTACTTTAGATGTTGGGTTGTGATTGAGTACATTTGTAGTTCATGGACCTTCTAGATGTAGTGTATATTTATTGGGTACTAGACAGCGTTCTACCGCCGATACTGCGGCATAGGCTGGGCGTGGCCCATATATTCATATCCGTATATCTGGGTGCGGGTCGTGACACATTTTAGTGGTGGCCCATGCAGGCCAGTCTTTGCAATTAATGCGAAGTCGTGGTAGTACTTGAGCTTTTCTGTACTACTGCGAGCCTGTCCTAGGATTAAGGTTGAGTCTAGAATATTTTAGGAATTTGGTACTCAGTCACAATTAGGAACTCTTGGTAGATTCCATGGATGACCCCTGGGAATCTTATTTCGAACTTTTTGAAACTTTTTCCATTTGTTCTTGTCCATCCTGATTCTTAAACATCTGTCCGTTATCAACTTTATTCCTTCTTGGTGAGTTGTGGATCCAGAGAGAAGGTATAAGTTGAACTTATATATCTTCTAGGTTGAGACGGAACATGATTTGCCAGTCTCATATCAGGTTGAGATTGTTTAGATTATATTCCAATAATTTCCTTTTATCTTGACCTAGATAGTACCTTGGACATCTCCTGAGAATTTCTTCTAAACCCTACCTCGGGATCTGTTCCTTGATTCGTTGTTGAAATTTTTGAATCTTGATGTTCGTTGTTGACTTCAATTTTGATTTTGTTTTGAGATAGTTTTTAAGGATGAGTTAAGATATCCTGATAAACATTTGATGGAGACGATGGAACGGTAAATGTCTACTTTATTCATGGGGTTGTAAAATTTATCGCAGCCATATAGCTAGCATGACAGGGATATGGAGCCTGATTTTGGATTACTATCCTAGTTATGGAATTTAGATTCTCTTGCAGCCATACCGGTTGGCATGATGGAATCTAGATGACATGATTATAGGGTATATACCTTAGTTATGGATTCTATCGTTTATTGCAGCTATGCTTACTGGCGTGGCGTAAATTTGGCAACATAATTTGGATGGACGTGTATGGTTATCAGGTCATATCTTATGTTGATTTACTTTTACTAATGAGCAAGATAATTCTACCAATATTCTTGTTTACATTATTTTCTCTCCCATCGCATGATAATTTTCTCATCTTACCGTCATTTCCTTTGCTTTGTTTAGCTATGTCTTGATCACATCACTATCTCATATCTACATTTGTGATTACACTTGAAAACTCTGAAAATTTTGAAATTTTCTATATCTCAATTGTTTCTTAAATTTTGATACTGTTAAGATTTTGATTTCCCTTCTGTCCATGAACAATCGATTTGATCGTCTTGTTTACGTGCCAAAGAGTCTTGGTTGCTAACTAGACTCTAGATGCCTTCAGATTCCTTTGTAACTTGGATCTTCATCCTCAGATGCTCGTGCCCAGCCTTCATTGATCTTATACTCCATCTTGTCCAATTCTGATTACTCAAAAGTTGATCAACTTAAATCATGTTGAGACTAATTTCTTTATCGTGGTTGGATTTCAATGCATTCCCTCGTGCATTGACTTCAATTTTGATCATGTTGGGATTTGGACACTCGTGTCTAAACTTTTCGACCTTGATTTCATTTCCTGATTACATCCAAATTCCTTTGATTAGTCTTGCTTACATGATTTTGGTATGACTAAGACAACTTGGGATTTCCTTGACGTGATTTAACGATCATAACTATATATTTTATCTTGCCTCAACTTGTGCCTAAATTTTGATTTTCAATCACGACTAACAGTGACTACGAAATTAGTCGTGTTAGAATTAAACATGTTTGACTTTCTACCGTGCCTAATTGACTTGGGTTCCTTCCTAAATTGTGCTTTTAGGACCTTGATTTCGAATTCATGATTTTATCGGCATTCACAACTGACTTGGACCTTGATCGTACTTATGTGAACTATAATGGTTTCTATCAAATCTAACTCTAATCATGCTATACTTAAAATTTTCTCTCCATTTGTTATCTTGATCTTATTTTGGATCCTGACCTATCGACTTTGATTTTCATGATCTTGTAATCTTAATACTAAAATCTTGAACCCTAATCGACTGTGTCGAAATAGATCTCCTTCGTACTTGAATTTGATCTCTAGTCACTCGTGCTCAGGTTTCATTCCTGATCATGAATAAGTTTGCGATTTCATCGCTCTACTCTACTTCGTGCCTAAGTGGTTAATCATTCCAAAATTCTTGAACGTGTCTGGGTCTTGATTTTACTCATGACCAGGAGGTTAAATTCTCGATCACTGTTTGTGCTAAGTATTATTATTCCTAACAATACCAACCACATCATTTTCATCTTAATCGTGCCTATGTACAACCCTAAATCTAAAATCATCGAGCTGAATCCTGTTAATCAATGTTTGATCAATTGTAACCGAATGAAGCTCAAGTTTTGATTCATTGTCATATCTAAATCGTGCCAAGTGAACTTTGACTATTTCCAATTTTAATCATGTTCAAACTTGGATCGTATTTCATGATTGCCTAACAAATAGTAGTTCATAAGTTGGCTCCGAATGGAGGCCAAATGAAATTAATGGCCTAAGCGGACAAGCACTAAGCATGTTCTCAAATGTGTTGTAATAACTAATGAAGCTGCTTGAGCTTTGCTTAATTTATCCTTATCGACATCAAACGTTTCAATTCAAACTCAAACTTGATTATTTGTTCGCAAAATATTATGAGGTAATCTTATACACATCAGCAATTAACCATGATATTTGAGTTGGATAAGTTTGGTAATGCTCTTTATCAGTTAATGTGGAATCATTGTGACTTGAGATCTTGTTTACTCAAAATAACGTGCATCTGTCTGACACGACACGAGTTTCTCATAACTTAAATCAAAAGAGACTACAAATTGAGATGAGCTTGACTTGATAAGCTAAATATCAACTTGGCCGAGCTATTACTGAGCTGAACCGAGCTTCTTATTAACAGATTACTCAAACTACAACCCTATTTCGTGGTCCTGTTACATCAATTGATCATGGGATATTGATGGTTTTTTGTATCTTTAAGTTGTTTAATTTTTGTATTAATTTGTTCAAGGTTATTTTATGGTCTGTTCTATTTCAGGATAGTTGGGCAAGCTTCTTCCAGAGGAAGTCATATTTGGATTCTTCATGATAGGATGAATGTTGTTAGATTAGGATCGAAGGTAACATATTCTCAGTTTGCTTTTATGATGTTGATCAGCACAAGGCTAATTTTGGTATTATGATTCTGTGTTTTCATTTAAAGAATGACCATTTCAATTTGAATTTTGATATGGAGTATAATCTCTTATACTTGCTTTCAATATTTTTTTAAAGTTCTCCTAGTTGGTACTGGTCATCTTATAGAAATATGACTAGTTGGGTGTGGTGGCCATTTCTGTGGCTATGTGTGCTAAATTTTTTTGGTTGTGTGAGATATTTTTGTGGTTGTGTATGCATTTAACAGATAATTGTTGGAAAATTTTCTGCTGTGATGAAGGATATACATAAGAATCTCATGGTAAGGCCATTAATTCACTCTTTGGCTACCTTGTGGCGGAGATCAACTTTCTCAGTTTCTTCATAAATTCCTTATTGTTGACACAATGTAAGAAGTAATGAACAAGAAATATTCTCCAAATGATACTTCATACAGATAGTTGCTATTGTCAGGATTAATAGGTCGTTATATTTTCCTGACAAATGACAACAATAACTCTTTGGGCTTGAAGGCCATAACTCATACCTCTATAATACGAGCTACCAAAAAAAAACTCCACCAGACACAACAACATTGGGCATTTCACATACGAGGCCTTATATAACTCTTACTGGTAATAAACCAGTCCTGGGATCCTATTCCTTATGAAAGTTCAGGTATCTGGTAGCATGTCTATAAAGCCCCAGTCCCAAAATACTTAGGACTAGGTACGTATCCATGTCAGCTGCATATATACGAAGTATACTCCAATATATGGAAACTCGTATGTATACATAAGCTGTAAAATGCAGTAAACCAAGAGTATCTAATCTCATCCACAAATAAAGAATAAAAGATATCATAAAATCAACTGTAATAAGTCTTTGTACAATACGTTGGGCAGAGACAAAGTCCACTACCAACTATCTCAAATAAATACAAGAAGGAATAGATGAAATAACAAGACTAGCCAAGTGCAATCATCTTCGAAAGGATGGAGAAGATCACGACCTCGACTAGAACACCTGCAACTATCACAGAAGCACACACCTGGAGAGATAACCAGGTCCTCAGAGGGACGTAACAAGATACAATAAATATGCCAAATAAATACTGAATATAAAATATGCCACAAACAAAAGTAAGTGACAAGACAACAATAAGGTACTCTAACCATACTAAAGTGAACATGTAGTTAAGAACAAACCATTCGTCGCATGAGCCCTGATCCGGTATAGTCCCCACTTGGGCACTAGTGACCTAAGCGCATGACGTTCAAAAACGACAGTGGCAACCTGAGGGGCTAACATACCCTATCTCCAACGGAGCTTTCGGGTTACAAGGGAAGTGCAATCGAAGCCCATACGATAGGAAATGTTCTTTCCACCCAATATACCTATCATGTCGCATCCACGACCATGTAACACTACTAACCGTCAAGTCTTCTATACAACTATTGACAGTTAGACCTAATGCATGCACACGGGTGATCAGCCAACGCAAGGACCTCTACATGCTACTCATCTTACACATACTCATGGTACAAACTGGGTCAAGGTATATGCAAATACTACAAACGGTAGTCCCTTAACTCTAGTCCATATGTAATCAAAGGATAATTACAAGTACATCTAATATCATGAGCAGACAGTAAATCAAGAACTTTAAGAACTGGAAATAAATGAACAGTAATGTAATAAATGCAAACTGATATAAACAGTATAATGGCAAGGTATCTTGCCTGAGGTTATGTGCAATAAAAAATAATCCAGTAGCTCGAACAGACAAATAAATGAAGTAAGAAAAGACAAATCAAGCAGATGACTCCGGATGCTACAACAAACATCACAAACGATTTGGATATAAGATATGCCTAGGAAACGCCTGTCTAAAAGTTAAATTTTGGAACATGGGTAATTTCATAATTTTGGGTCAAAACGATATCCACAGTTGGACCTGCTTTGCACCAAATGTGTGCCAGTATCTACGGTCTCTAAAGTCTTTAAACTATATGTCTACAGATTTGTTTTGATGAGACAAACCCAATGGTATGTCCAATTTGAATTCCGGTGGGCTGTACACAAAATCGCCCGTTTAAGTGGGTTTTGTGGGCCCGCAAAAATGGCATCCCAGTCAACCTTCTCAGAATTGATCCAAACTTGGCTCACAGGACCAAATTATTTCGAGTCCAATGGGCGCAAGTTTCGTCGCGATTTGATGAGTGTACACGAAGTTATAGCCACGTTTGCAAAAGGTCGATACGGGGGTTCTCGACGGATACTACTGATTTCGTCGCACACATGCAAATAAATTGGTTTCGTCAGTTCCCACACGTCGACAACATCTATACGCGCCTTTCGATGCGTATAGTGCGCGACCACGTCGCCCAGTTGTCGGGATGGACTCCGTCGGGGTATTTTCTAATTTTCGAAAACAGAATTTATAATTTTTTTGAACTTTAACAACGTATAACTTTTTACACACTAGATGAAAAGTGAATCCAGAAGGTGCGTTACAATCCGGTTATGTTGTTATCTCTGCCTTCAATTAGTTTTATGAAAGTTAATGGACAGCGAGAAAAGTTCCGACAAGTTGTCGTTTCAATTCAGTTTTTAAATTCAGAAAAGTGGTTTTTCATCAACTTTGCCTCAATTTTTCGAGCAAGTTGATGGACATGTCGAAATCCACTTGGGGGATCTCAAAGAGGTCATGTGGGCTTTCTCTAAGAATTTTCGGATGTAAAAACGGAGTTAAAATGAGAGAAAATCGTTCGGGGAAGTTGAGTACCTTAAAGTGGAAAACTGTTGTGGTGTTTGTTGTTGTCGCCGTGGTGACCGTGAGGCGGGACTGCCATCCCTCCGGCAAGATGGGTACGTACGCGAGGAGAGGGGAGGAGGGAGGAAGGAGGAAAGGAGGAGGAAGAGATTAGGGTTTTCTTTTGAGAGTCAAATATATGTATTATGTGTGTATATATATATAATATATATATATATATTATATATATATATAATATATATAATAATGGTTTGGGGGGTTCGGCCAAATGTAAGTGCTGCTACTGCTAATGTTGCTGGTTTCTTTGTGAAGGGGGGTCGGCCACAAATGGGCGCACAAAGAGCTGCTGTCTTTGCTATTGTGTGCATTGTGTGTCGGTTTTTCTACTTGGTGGGGCCGACCACACATGCCATTATTTTTTTCTTCTGTTATCTAATCTATTTAACTATATCTATATATATATATATATATATATATATTTTATATATATATAAATATATATATATTCTATATATAAATATATATATATTATATATATATTATATATATATATATATATATAATATATTAAATATTGGATAGATAATTTAAATTGTTATTTGTTTTTAAATAAACTATGGTATGGATATATATATATATTATATATATATATATATATATATATTAAATATATTATAATATATATATAGAATTATATATATATATATATATATAATATATATAATTCAATTCACATAAATCAACTCCAAATAATAATATCTTAATAGAATAGACATGTTTATTAATATCCATAAATAACTTTAATAACAATAAATTAATAAAATTGTCCCAATGGTGAACCAATACCGCACACCCTTATCCGGTTCCAAAAAAATCTACAATCTTGTAAATATATATTTAATAAAAATACCAATAATTACATATAATAAATAATTAGAAATTGTGCATGAAATAATAAATAATTTAGGAAATATTTAAGTACATAAATATGTCTACATGGCCACATTTGGTCACACTACTGCTTACATGGGCTAAAATTTTGTTCGGGCCTAGTTTGGGCTGAATGGACAAACCGGATCATCTAACATCAATATATATAATAATATTTAATTAAAATAATTTAAATAAGTCCATTCATAATTTGGCCTATTTTTTCTAGTTTGGGCATCACCATGGCTAGGCTTCCCCTGGCAGGTTAGTATACTAGTCAAGGCACACTGCTACAACTTCCGTGCTAAAAGTCATGGTCGTCTAGTGCTCCAAAACTCAACAATGGCTAATGTCATTTTTAATAATTAATAAAAATCAAAAATTATATAAATTCATTTTAAGTCTAATAAAATAATAAAAATAACAAATAAAAATAGGGGTTTTATATCTTACCAAACTTACAAGAATTTATTCTCAAATTTTATGATTAGTAGGGTAGATAGGGTCGAGGGATAGAAGAGTCATCAATTACCAAAATACAATTAAATATGGAGGCGATAAAACGACGTTCAACACAACTATGCATTATGAACTTGTTAATTCGACACATACAAAATTCATCAGAGTTATGGGATTGATTGAGGGTCGCTAGTGAATATAACAACTTGGTTAACACGAATTAAAGAGTAGCAAAGAATTTGGTAGTTCAAGGAAAATAATTTGACGATTGGGATATGGGGTTCCCTGAGAGAAAACTGATACTAATCGTCTTGGTTGAGTTGGATTTAAGTGAACGGTTGGAATCATTCTCGAGTGCTCAAGAATATTGGGAGGGCACGATAACAATTCTAGGGTTGAGGAATAAATAGTAATTAAAGGCGAGGATATAGCCACATGAGTCGGTCGATGGTTATCTACATTTTGTTTATAAATACTGATAGGGCAACCAAAGATGATACCTAGTCTATCTAGAAGTACAGTGCCTTGTCTTTCCAAAATAAGTAAAAACAAGAACCACAAAGGTTTCAAAGACGAGGTTATTGAGTACGAATATGAGGTTCATAGGCGACGAAAATAATTCAAAAGAGAATTTCCAAGGCTGTCGTGGATGAGACTCTAGGGCAAGTTTAACTATGTCTCCATCCACGTAGAATAATATATGAAGGCGAACCAAAGTGAATAGGTTGATCAGACCATCATGCACCGGTTCTGATTAGACAATATGTTTAGTGGATGCACCCAATAAAATATGTCATGATCAAGCTTGGTAAAGAAATAAGCTTGCAAAACTGAGGCTAATTAGCAGCATAAGTAAGGGAGATGATAAAGGAAATTAAATAGTCCAGATCTTTTAAATCTAAGTTCCGCCCGAAGTTTGGGCCTGTGCAGTTGGTTTGGTTGACTAGCTAAGTTAGGGTCCTCTGAATTTAGTCTGAGCAAACTTAATCAACATGGGTCACAAGGACAAAGGCTTTGTTGGGCCGTGAGGTATTCTACCCAACTACAAGAGTTAAACTAGTAGTATATGGGACAATGGGTTAAGCAATCAAGATAAAGCACAAATTTAAGCATTTAAGGAATTAAGTAGAATAAAATCACATATCGGGTTAAGGGATTGAGTCAAGGTTGGACTCTTAATTGTAGTCAGAAAGTATTTTGATGTCATGGTAGAGGTTTAGTTTGCCATTTTGGCCATAAAGTCATATCAAGAATAGAGCACAAGGAGATGTGTTTAGTGGGACATGATATATCTACATGAAGCTGGGCTTGTCTAGGTCTTACATATGAAATTTATTGGAAGGAAAAGTCTAGTGTTGTGCTCCAAATATCCAAGTCACGGTAAGGATGCCAAAAGATCAAAAATAGAAGTGGGAGTTCACGAGGTGATAATTAATGCACAAAAATAAAGAAGATTAAGTTTAAGCACGAAATAAATTAATTAAAGAATCCAGTAAAAATAATTTAGGAATAAATTCCGGAGAGAAGATAGTCTCCTAGATAAATACAGTTAAGGAACCATTAAATCATTATTCAATTGCAATGGGTTCGAAGGTCGCAATTAAAAGATCTAGCATTGAAGGAAGTTCGAGTAAGTCAAGATGGAAATACAGTCACATAGCTTGGTAGATGTAATGCCCATGGTTCGTACTACATATTCTGGTATGTGTGTACGTATTTGCATGTTTCTTTGGTTCGGCTTGGTGGGCTTGGTTCGGTTTGTTTGGTTCCATATGGACCGAACCAACTCCCACCTACACTTTCCCCTTCCTTTATTAGCCCCTAACTCTCTCTCTCTTCATTACTCTCCTTCATTTATTTCTTCTCTTCTCCATTAACACCTTCCTCACCTACCAAGGAAGAGAGCTAGGCAAGTGTAACTTGCTTTACGAAGGACTCCATTTTGTTGTTCCATTCTCTTTCCCTCAAGATCTTAAGCCTCTTTAGTACTTAGTATTTTAAAA